>CM033472.1:258544841-258596682 GCA_019447015.1 Hymenochirus boettgeri | reverse complement strand
GTTCTTTCGTGTTGGTAGCAAGGAAATAACCTAAATATAATAAAGTTGAGAATGGGGGGACGGTTTAAGCGTAGCATATACTGTAAGGTTCATGGTTGGAATACGGAGGGATAGCTAAATATACTATTTGAGAAATATAAGACTGGATCATTAGGAAACGTAACTCTAATTGAAAATCGTTCGGTTATGCTCCTGGGTAGGGGGGCGCATCTGCGTTTAATCATTGCGAATTACTGGTCTTAATACATAATATCTAGTGGTTCTGGTTGGTTACGGGGAGATCTAATAATTATGAATGCTGGTATTTAATCAATAGTCCTTAGTTTCTACAGTTTGTACACAGGGATACTAATCATATCATTGAGAATGTTCTGATTGATCCCACCACACCTTCTTCTTAATTAATGGAGTCAGATTGCAGAGAGTCCTAAAACAGCAACGGGCCACACATAGGGTCATTTTATTGATTCATTTGTTGGAATCATAAACAAATCGACTGTTGTAAATGCATCTACTTAAAAGAGTGGCTAATACCGCGTTAAAAACATTCTCCGATATAAAGTATAGAAGAAGTATATGGAGATTTTTTCCTGACATGCCACACACCCTACAAATCGTGGAGTAACTGTCATACGTATTATGAAGGGGGGTGTACGCACACAAGGGAATTATTTTTTTTGCTATAATGGCTTTTCTCCTGATGCCAACACTGAAATTTGTGATTGGAATAAGGTCCTTTTGCGGGGAATTAGAACTTATTAAACTCAATTAAACTAAACCGCTGGATACACTTCCTATAAGCAGTCAAACAATTCCCTCGCAGGTCTAGTTACACTCCGCCTTTCAACGTGTCTCATGACGACCAATGGGAAGAACCGTAAATCCATCTTTCCATTACGAGCTCAGATCAGGGACAGACTGCAAATGTGGAGATGGACTGGAGCAGTGAGGAATCTTTTTGTAAGTATGTAACCGCGCAAATGCTGCGATCAAGAGATAATTGTCTTTTAAAGGGGCAGTCATCTTAATCTATAAATAATATGGTGTAAGTATGGTATTTAGTGTTTTTTTTGCGTTCATTCAGGTCCCGTCCTTGTTTTGTTACAACTCCCTCTCTATCTTAACCGTACGCCTCCTGTCCTCTTACCTGATATCTGTGAGGGCAAGTCATCTCAGTAACCACTATGAAGCCAGCACAGAGAGGGAATTTTCCACCATGCCAGTTACGCAGACACCAACTGGTCCACCACTCCAGCTACACCAAAACTCGCAACAGCAGAATGGTTTTATGAATATAATAATAAAGATAGGGATCAGACACTGAAAAATATGATGGTTTGACTGTGGTGGTTGGGAGAATATAGTTGGTTCCAGTAATTGGTCAATTATAAAATAAACTTTTTTTTCAGTTTTACATTTGTTAAGGTGCTTTTAAGACCGTTTTTTCATTCCAGCTTTAACGTCGCCAACTTTACGTTTTAAACTCAAAAAAGGAAGTATTTGAAAAATTAACCAGACAAACTAGTTTTTCTCCTCCTTCCATGTTGCAGTCAAAGTTTCCCGATAAGGCATAGCACATGTTCATCTTTCTTTTCCTAAAGCTTGTTGATTAGGTTTTCTAAGGGAGATCTATGGGGGGTGAACAGTATGAAGCCAAATTATGTTTTCCATATCTGTAATGTATGAGACACATCAAGAACAGGAGCCTCATATAAGGGACACATAAATCTAGCTGGTTCATTTAATCAGCCTAATCCTGTCAGTGAAAGTTAATAATCAGAACAGGTGGAATTCGGTATTTTACCAGCAGTAAGATCGTATGATGACGTTTGACTCTATCATGACCCACCCCGTGGACTATAAACCAGACGATAATTCCATTGCCGTCAGTGCAGAGAGATTTAGAAAGATATAATTCGCTTTGGCATTGAGAAAATTTAACAACTTTTATTACAGAGAAGCCAGGCAAATTAACGGTCCTGTTTCTTAGGCGGCCATACACAGGCAGATCAACAACAACATTCCTGTATGATTCCGACTGTTCTTTGGTTTCCCCCGGTAATCTGCAAGGTTTGAGTGCTGAAACGGACCCCAACTGATGCGATGAACTACCGTGCTCTTCAGTACACACCTCCTTCACAGGCCAGTTGAGCTCAGACATGTCTCCCTTGCTAAATGGCAGTTTCTCTACATGCACTAAATAGCACACATATTGTGTGCGAATTTTGCGCATTGCTCCGCATTTGCGCATGCGTTTTTGTAACTTAGAATATTATAAACCTGCGTTTCCATAAAAACAATTTGCACGCAAAACGCTTGCGCTAATCGTGTGGCCATTGAGAAATACCTGGGAGTTTTTGTGTTCCCGTGATCTCTATTTTAGAACACACCGCGCATGCCCTATACGTTTTGCAACAAACGTGCTAAAACGGCACTAAGTGTGCCTAGGCCTAAGTCTGTGAATTTAAGGCAGCCATACACGGAACCATCGTGCCTTTGATAAAAGTGTGAGTTCACACGAAACAACCTTCAAGTGTGTGACCGTCTGTATCTATAGTGTTACTTTTGTTGAATAAGCATTACTTTTTATGGGAATCTCAGTCCTGGTTCGTGGTACCTACTCCTTATTTTGGATTGCATACACGACCATCATACATTCAGGATGGGTGTTATAAATATTTTCCTATCTCACGTCAGATGATGAAAATTTCAACGCATCGGCGACAGCAAAATACACGATTTAACAATCGTAGGTATCGTACGAACTAGGAATTGATTGTGTCATGGAAGGCCCAGCCAAGTATGGCCTTATTCCTTTAATACTGTTGTAGCACACAATTATAGAAATTGGCTTGTTTTGTACCTCCATTGTTAAAGGTAACTAGAGGACTAAAAATGCATACACCAAGCAATAACAGTACTACACACACCCAAACAATCTAATTGCAGTATTTGGCTCTCTCCTAAGGTTGCTACTCTACAAACAGCCTGCTACACCCGGGTAAATTAACGCAATTAGTTTCAATAGTTGGTTTTTTTATACGTGGGTCCTGAACCGACTGGTACTTTATATAGCTGGGTCCTAACCTAACTGGGATTTTATATAGCTGGGTCCTAACCTACTGGTACTTTATAGCGGGTCTTAACCTAACTGGTACTTTATATATGCTTATATACCTGGGCCTAACCTCTGGGTACTTTATAATAGCTTTATCATAACAATGGGTCCTAAACCTAACTGGTACTTTATATAGCTTTTATATAACTGTCCTAACTACGGGTATGTTAACTGGGTCTAACCTACTGGTAACTTTTATAGCTTTAATAAGCTGGGTCCTAACCTACCTGGTACTTTTAATATAGCTTTTATGTCGGGTCCAACCTCTGGTACTTTATATGGCTTTATATAACGTGGTCCTAACCTACTGGTATTTATATGGCTTTCTATACCTTGGGTCCTAACCTACTGGTACTATTAGCTTATATGGTTCTAAACTAGACTTATAGTTATATAACTGGGTCCTAACCTACTGGTACTTTATAAGCTTTATATAACTGGGTCCCTAACCTACTGGTCTATTATTAGCTTTATATAGCTGGGTCCTAACCTACTGGTACTTTATATAGGCTTCTTTATATAGTTGTGGTCCTAACCTAACCGTACTTTATATAGCTTTTATATACTGGTCCTAACCTACTGGTACTTTATATATGCCTTTATATAACTAGTCCTAACCTACTGTACTTTATATAGCTGGGTTCCTAACCCTCACTGGTACTTTATATACTTTATATACTGGGTCCTAACCTAACTGGGACTTTATATAGCTGTTAAATAACTGGGTCCTAACCTATGGTACTTTCTATAGCTTTATATAACTGTGTCCTAACCTGCTGTACTTTATATAGCTTTATATAAACTGGGTCCTAACCGGCTGTTACTTTAATATACGCTTTATATACCTGGGTCCTAACCTACTGGTTACTTTATATACTTTATATACTGTGTCCCCTACTCCTGTACTTAAATAGCTTTATATTCTGGGTCCTAACCTACTGGTACTTTATATACTTAATATAACTGGGTCCTAACCTACTGGTACTTTAATATAGCTTTATATAACTGGGTCCTAACCTACTGGTACTTTATATGGCTTTATATAACTGTGGTCCTAACTACTGTCTTTATATGGCGATTATATACTAACGGGTCCTAACCTACTGTACTTTAATATAGCTTTATACTAACTGGGGTCCTAACCTACTGGGTTTAACTTATATAGCTTTATATAGCTGGTGTCCATACTACTTAGACTTTTATAGCTTTATATTAACTGGGTCCTAAACTCCTGGTATTTTATAGCTTTATTAACTGGGTCCTACCTACTGTACTTTTATAAGCTGGTCCTAACCTACTGGTACTTTATAATAGCTTTATATAGCTGGTCCTACCTACTGGTACTTTTATATAGCTTTTTTATATAACTGGGTCCTACCTCTACTGGTATTTATAATACTTTATATAACGGGGTCCTAACCTACTGTGTACTTTTATATAGCTTTAATAACTGGGTCCTAACCTACTGGTACTTTATATAGCTTATATCACGTGGTCCTAACCTACTGGTACTTTTATAGCTTAATATAACTGGGGGTCCTAACCTACTGTTACTTGATATAGCTTTCTATAACTGGTCTAACCTATCTGGGTACTTATATAGCTTTATAAACTGGGTCCTACTACTGGTACTTATATAGGCTTTATATAACTGGTCCTCACCCTACTGGTACTTTATTAGCTTTTATATGCTGGGCCTACCTACTGTAATTGTATATAGCTTTAATAGACACTGGGGGTCCACCTAGCTGGTACTTATATATAGCTTTTATTAACTGGGTCATACACCTACTGATCTTTTATATAGCTTTATATAGTTTGGGTCCTAACCTACTGGTACTTTTATTAGCTGGGTCCTAACCTACTGGTACTTTAATATATTCTTTACTATGCTGGTCCCTAACCTACTGGTATTATACTTATATATGGCATATGGTACTTTATATATCTATATACTGGGTCCTAACCTCTGGTACTTTATATAGCTTTATATAACTGGTCCTAACCTACTGGTACTTTATATAGCTTTATATACTGGTCTAACCCTACTGTACTTATATACTTTATATAACTGGGTCCTAACCTCTGGTACTTTATATAGCTTTTATAACTGGTGGGCCTACGACTACTTGTACTTTAATATAGGCTTTATATCCTGGGTCTAACTATACTGGTACTTTATATAGTGCTTTATATAATAGTCCTACCTGTGAGAAGTTTTATGGGTCCTACCTACTACTGGTACTTTATAATGCTTTATATAACTGGGGTCCTAACCTACTGGTACTTTATATAGAAACTTTATTATATTGGGTCTAAACCTACTGGTACTTATTATATAGCTGGGTCCTAACCTACTGGTTCTTTATATAATGCTGGGGTCCTAACTCTACTGGACTTTATATAGCTTTTATATAGCCTTGGGTCCTACCTACTGGTAACGTTATATATTTTATATAGCTGGGTCCTAACCTACTGTACTTTATATAGCTTTTATAACTGGGTCCTAACCTACTGGTACTTTTATATCAGCTTTATATAGCTCGGTCCCTAACCTACTGGTACTTTATATAGCTTTATATAGCTGGGCCTAACCTACGGTACTTTATCTAGCTTTTAATTAGAGATGGGTCCTAACCTACTGTAGCTTATCATAGCGTTATATATAACTGGGTCCTAACCTACTGGTACTTTATAGCTTTATATAGCGGGTCCTAACTAACTGGTACTTTTATATAGCTTTATTAACGGTCCTGCAACCTACTGGTGCTTTTATATAGCTTTATATAACTGGTCCCTTAACCTACTGGTACTTTAATAGCTTTAATAAGCTGGTCGTAACCTACTGTACCTTTTATAGAGCTTTATATAGCTGGGTCCTATCCTCTACTGGTACTTTTGTATAGCTCATAGAGCTGTGGTCCTAACCTCTGGTCATTAATATAGCTTTATATAGCGGGGTCCCTAACCTACTGGTACTTATATAGCTTTATTAAGCTGGGTCTAACCTACTGGTACATTACTATAGCTTTATATAGCTGGGTCCTAACCTACTGGTACTTATAAGCTTTATATAGCTGGGTCCTAACCTACTGTACTTTTTATAAGCTTATAATAGCTGGGTCCTAAACCTACTGGACTTTATATAGCTGGGTCCTAACCACCTGGTACTTTAAATAATGCTTTTTATATAACCTGGGTCCTAACCACTACTGGTACTTTATAACTTTATAATAACTGTCCTAACCTACTGTATTTAAATAGCTTTATAATAACTGGGTCCTAACCTGCTGGTACTTTAGATAGCTATTTTAAACCTGGGGTTCCCTAACCTACTGGGTCTTTAGATAGCTTATATATACTGGGCTCCTAACCTACTTGTAACTTATATAGCTGTTATATAACGTGGTCCTAACCTCTGGTACTTTATATAGTTTATACCGCTGGGTCCTAAACCTAACGGTACTTAATATAGCTTTTATATGGGTGCCTAACCTACTGGTACTTATATAGCTTTATATAGCTGGTCCTAACTCACTGGTACTATTTATATAGCTTTATATAACTGGGGTCCTAACCTACTGGTACTTTATATAGATCTATATAGCTGGGTCCTAACCTACTGGTACTTTATTATAGCTTTAATATAGCTGGGTCCTAACCTACTGGTACTTTATATAGCTTTATATAACTGGGTCCTAACCTACTGGTACTTTATATAGCTTTATATAACTGGTCCTAACCTACTGGTACTTTATATAGCTTTATATGCTGGGTCCTAACCTACATGGTACTTTAATAGCTGGGTCCTAACCTACTGGTACTTATATAGCTCTATATAGCTGGGTCTAACCTCCTGGACTTATATACTTTATATAGCTGGGTCCGTAAGCACCTCCTGGTCTTTATCATAGCTTTATATATAGCTGGGTCCTAACCTACTGTACTTATATAGCTGGGGGTCCTAACCTACTGGTACTTTTATATAGCTTTATATAGCTGGTCCAACCTACTGGTACTTTATAAGCTTTATATAGCGTGGGTCCTAACCTACTGGTACTTTGTGATAGTCTTTAATATAAGCTGGGTCCTAACCTACTGGTACCTAATAAGCTTATATACTGGGTCCTAACCTACTGGTACTTATATAGCTTATATACTGGGTCCTAACCTACTTTACTTTAAAGCTGGTTCTATTGTACTTTATATCGCTGGGTCCTAACCTACTGGTACTTTATATAGCTTTATATAGCTGTTCAACACTGTACTTTATGCTTTAAGCTGGTCCTAACCTACTGGTACTTTATATAGCTTTAGTAGCTGGTCCTAACCTACTGGTACTTTATATAAGCTTTATGGGTCCTAACCTACTGGTACTTTATATAGCTATATAACTGGGGTCCTAACCTACTGGTACTTATATAGCTTTATATAACTAGGGTCCTAACCTACTGGTACTTTATATAGCTTTATATAACTGGTCCTAACCTACTGGTACTTATTATAGCTTTATATAGCTGGGTCCTAACTTACTGGTACTTTATATAGCTTTATATAACGGGTCCTAACCGCCTGGTACTTTATATAGCTGGGTCCTAACCTACTGGTACTTTTATATAGCTTATACTACTTACTTAGGTCCTAACCTGCTGGTACTTTATATAGCTTTATATAACTGGTCCTAGACTCTACTGGTACTTATATAGCTTTATATAGCTGGGTCCTAACCTACTGGTACTTTATATACTTATAGACATGGTCCTAACCTACTGGTACTTATAACTTCTACTACTGACTTTATATAGCTTTATATAACTGGTCCTAACCTCTGGTACTTTATATAGCTTTATATAAGCTGGGTCCTAACCTACTGGTCTTTATATAAGCTTTTATATAACTGGGTCCTAACCTACTGGTACTTTATATAGTATATTGTCTAACTACTGCTTTTAGTTTATAGCTGGGTCAACCTACTGGTACTTTATATAGCTCTATATAGCTGGGTCCTAACCTCTGGTACTTTAATAGCTTTATATAACTGGGGTCCTAACTACTGGACTTTATATAGCTTTATATAACTGGGTCCTAACCTACTGGTACTTTAAATACTTTATATAGCTGGGTCCTAACCTACTGGTACTTTTATATAGCTTTATATAGCTGGGTCCTAACCCTGGTACTTTATAATAGCTTTATATAACTGGGGTCCTAACCTACGGTACTTTATATAGTTTTACTATAGCTGGGTCCTAAACCTACTGGTACTATTATATTTAGCTTTATATAGCTGGGTCCTAACCTACTGGTACTTTATAGGTAATAGCGGGGTCCTAACCTACTGGTACTTTATATAGCTTATATAGACTGGGTCCTAACCTACTGGTACTTATATAAGCCTTTATATAGCTAGTCCTACCTACTGGTACTTTGTAATAGCTTTATCTCATCTGGGTCCTAACCTACTGTACTTATATAGCTTTAATGAACGGGTCTAACCTGTACTTAATATAAGCTTTATATAGCTTGGGTCCTAACTACTGGTACTTTATATAGCTGGGTCCTAACCTACTGGTACTTTATATAGCTGGGTCCTAACCTACTGGTACTTTATATAGCTGGGTCCTAACCTACTGGTACTTTATATAGCTTTATATAGCTGGGGTCCTAACCTACTGGTACAATTATATGCTTTATATAGCTGGGTCCTAACCTACTGGTACTTATATAGCTTTATATACTGGGTCCCTAACCATCTGTACTTGTTATATAGCTTGGTCCTAACCTACTGTACTTTATATAGCTTTATATAACTGGGCTGGGTCCCTAACCTACTGGTACTTTATATAGCTTTATATATACTAGGTCCTAACCTATGGTACTTTATATAGCTTTATATAACTGGGTCCTAACTACTGGTACTTTATATAGCTTTAATACGGGTCCTAAACTTACTGTACTTTCATATAGCTTTAATATACTGGGTCCTAACCTACTGGTACTTTATAATAGCTGGTCCCTAACCTACTGGTACTTTATTAGCTTTATATACTGGTTCCTAACCTGCTGGTACTTTATATACTTTATATAACTGGGTCCTAACCTACTGGTACTTTATATAGCTTTATATAGCTGGGTCCTACCTACTGGTACTTTATATAGCTTTATATAAACTGGGTCCTGAACCTACTGGTACTTTTATATAGCTTGGGTCCTAACCTACGGGTACTTTATATTAGCTTTATATAACTAGGGTCCTAACCCTGCTGGTACTTATAGTGCTTTATATAACTGGGTCCTAACCTACTTGTACTTTATATAGCTTTTTTGATATAACTAGGTCCTAACCTACTGGTACTTTAATTACTTTATATAGCTGGGTCCTACCTGCTGGTACTTTACTATAGCTTATATAACTGGGGTCCAACCTAACTGGTCTTTATTAGCTTTATAATAGCTGGTCCTAACCTACTGTACTTGTAATAGCTTTATATACGCGGGTCTAACCTACTGGTACTTTATATACTCTATATAGCTGGTCCTACCTGCTGGTACTTTATATAGCTTTATATACTGGGTCCGTAACCTACTGGTACTGTTATATAGCTTTAATATACTGGGTCCTAACCTACCTGGTACTTTATATAGCTTTTCATATACGCTGGGGTCCTACCTACTGTACTTTATATAGCTTTATATAGCTGGCGTCCCTAACCTACTGGTACTTTATATTCGCTTATATAACTGGGTCCTAACCTACTGGTACTTTATATCTATACTGTCTATACCCGGATTATAGCTTACTGGGTTCCTAACCTACTGGTACTCTTATATAGCTTTAAAGCTGGGTCTACCTACTGTACTTTATATACTTTATATAGCTGGGTCCTAACCGACTGGTACTTTATATAGCTTTAATAGCGGGGTCCTAACTACTGGTACTTTATATAGCTTATTGGGTCCTAACTTCTGGTACTTATATAGCTTTGCCTATTTACGTATTAACTAAAACAGGTCCGAACTGCTGGTACTTTATATAGGCTTTTATATAAACTGGGTCCTAACCACTGGTACTTTATATACTGGGTCCTAACCTCTGGTACTTATATATAGCTTATATAGCTGGGTCCTACCTACATGGTACTTTATATAGCTTTTAATATAGCTGGTTCCCTAACCTACTGGTTACTTTATATAACGGGTCCTAACCTACTGGTACGTTTATATAGCTTTATATAACTAGGTTCTAACCTATGTACTTTATCATACTTTATAAGCTGGGTCCCTACCTCTGGTACCTTTTTATAGTAGCTTATATAACTGGTCCTAACCTACTGGTACTTTATATAGCTTTATTAGCTGGGTCCCTAACCTACTGTCTTTATATGCTTTATATCAAACTGGTCCTAACCTACTGTATTTATATAGCTTTTATAGCTGGGTCCCTAAACCTGCTGTACTTTATATAGCTTTATATAGCTGGGTCCCTAACCTACTGGTACTTTATATAGCTCTATACTAGCTTGTGGTCCTAACCTGCTGGTACTTATATAGCTGGTCCTAACCTCCTGTACTTTAATAATAGCTTATATAGCTGGGTCCCCTAACCACTGGTACGTTATTAATAGCTTCTATATACGCTGGGGTCCCCTAACCTGCTGGTACTTATATAGCTTTATTATCACGGGTCCTAACCTACTGGTACTTTATATCTTATAATAACTGGTCCTAACCTACTGGTACTTTATATAGCTGGGTCCTAACCTACTGGTACTTTATATAGCTTTATATAACTGGGTTCCTAACCTACTGGTACTTTATATAGCTTTATAACTGGTCCTAACCTACTGGTACTTTATAATTGACGCTTTTATATAGCTTTATATAGCTGGGTCCTAACCTACTGGTACTTTATATAGCTTTATAAAGCTGGGTTCCGGACCTACTGGTACTTTATACAGCCTTTATAAACTGGTCCTACACTGGAGATTCTTAAATACTGGTCCTAACCTACTGGTACTTTATATAGCTGGGGTTCCTACCTACTGTACTTTATATAGAACTTATATAGACTGGGTCCCTACGACCTACTGGTACTTTTATAAGCTTTATATAGCTTGGGTGGCCTACCACTGTTTTTATATAGCTTTATATAACTGGTACCTAACCTACTGGTACTTTATATAGCTTTATATAACTGGGTCCCTACTAACCGACTGGTACTTTTATATAGCTGTTATAACTGGTCCCAACCTCTGTACCTTCTATAGCTTGAATATAACTGGTCCTAACCTACTGGTACTTTATATAGCTTATATGAAACTGGGTCCTACCTACTGTCTTTATTAGTATATCTTATATAACTGGGCCCCTAACTACTGGTACTGTTATAGCTTTTATAATGGGTCCTAACCTACTGTACTTATATGAGCTTATGTGTAGCTGGTCCTAACCTACTGGTACTTTATATAAGCTTTATATAGCCTGGGTCCTAACCTACTGGTACTTTTATATAGCTTTATATAGCTGTCCTAACCTGCTGGTACTTTATTAGCTTGGGTCTACCTACTGGTACTTTATATAGCTCTATATAGCTGGGTCCTAACCTACTGGAACTTTATATTGCTTTATATAACTGGGTCCTACCTCTGGTACTTTATATGCTTGATATAGCGCTGGGTCCTAACCTACTGTACTTTAATATAGCTGGTTCCTAAGCTCTGGTACTTTATATGCTTTACTATAACTTGGGTCCTAACCGCTGGTACTATTATATAGCTTTATATAGCTGGGTCCTAACCTACTGGTACTTTAATATAGCTTATATAGCTGGGTCCATAACCTACTGTACCTTTATTAAGCTTTATTATAAGCTGGGTCCTACCTACTGGTACTTTATATAGCGTTATATAAGCTGGTCCTAACCTACTGGTCCTTTATATAGCTTTAATAACTGGTCCTAACTTCTGGTACCTTATATACTACACTGGTCTCCCATGTATCTATATAGCTTTTAAGGGTCCTAACCTACTGGTACTTTTATAGCTTTATATAACTGGGTCCTAACCTACGGTACTTTATATAGCTTTATATACTGGGTGCTAACCTACTGGTACTTTATAAATGCTTTATAGATTACTGGGTCCTAACCTACTGGTACTTTATAAGTGCTTTTATAAGTAGCTCTGACCAGTCCTAATCTAATACTGGTTAACTTACTGACTTTATATAGCTTTAATATACTGGGTCCTAACCTACTGCTGTACTTTTATGCTTTATAAATATTGGGTCCTAACCTACTGGTACTTTATATATAGCGTTAAATATAGCTGGGTCCTACTAACCTACCTTGGTACTTTAAACTAAAAAGCTTTATATAACTGAGGTCCTACCTACTGGTACTTTATAATTTATACTGGCGCTCTATGACTTATTAGCTTTTAATATAGCTGGGTTCCTAACCTACGGTACTTTATATAGCTTTATATAACTGGTTCCTAAAACCCCTACTGGTACTTTATAAATGCTTTATATAGCTAGGTCCTAACCTACTGGTACTTTATATAGCTTTATTAAGCTGGGTCCTAACCTACTGGTACTTTATAATATAAGGCTACTATGTATTATATACTTTGGGGGGATGAGTGGGATCCAACCTACTGGTCACACCATTATAATAGCTTTATATAGCTGGGTCCTAACTATACCTACTGGTATTTATATATTAGGGGGGGGGGGGGGGCGTCTATATACCTTGGTTCTTTATCCTACTGTATTATATAAGCTAGGTCTACCTACTGGTACTTTATATAGCTTTATTAGCTGGGTCCTAACTCTGGTACTTTATATAGCGTTAATTACTGGGTCCTAACTACTGGTACTTTATATAGGCTTTATATACGCTGGGGTCCTTAACCTATGTGTCCGTTCAAGCTTTATCTGGGTCCTAACCTACTGGTACTATTTATAGCTTTATTACTGGGTCCTAACCTCACTGGTACTTTATATAGCTTTATAAACTGGCTCCTAAACTACTGGTACTTATTAGCTTTATGATAGCTGGTCCTAACCATACTGTATTTATGCTTTATATAGTTGCTACCTGTATAATAAGCTTTAGGGGTCCACCTACGAAACGCTTAACTGGTCCATACCTGCTTGATTATATAGCTTTATATAAACTGGGTCCTAACCTACTGGTACTTTTATAGTCTTTATATACTATTGGGTCGCTAACTATCTGGGTACGTTATAATAGCTGTAATGCTGGCCTAACTACACTGGTACTTTATATAGCTTTATATACTTGGGTCCTAACCTACCTGGTCTTATATACTTTGATAATGGGGTCCTAACCTACTGGTACTATAGCTCTATATAGCTGTCTAACCTGCGACTTTAAACTATTCTGGGTCCTAACCTACTGTACTTTATAATAGCTTTCATATTACTGGTCCTAACCTACTGGTACTTTATATAGCTTGATTGGTCCTAACCTACTGGACTTTATTAGCTTGTATAACTGGTCCTACCTACTGTACTTTATATAGCTTTGTATAACTGGGTCCTAACCTCTGATCTTTTATTTAGCTTTAATAATAACGGGTTCCTAACCTACTGGTACTTTATAGTCTTATATAACTTGGTCCTAACCTACTGGTACTTTCTTAGCTTTTATAACTGGGTCCAACCTACTGTACTTTAATATAGCTTTGTAATAACTGGGTCCTAACTCTACTGGTACTGTTTATAGCTCCTATACTGGTAACATTTTGTTATATAGCTGGGTCCCTAACCTGCTGTTTACTTTATCTGCTTATTAGCTGGGTCCCTTAACTACTGGTACTTTAAATAGCTTTTATATAATACTGGTCCCCTAACCTACTGGTACTTTATTAGCTTTATATAACTGGGTCCTAACCTACTGTTACTTATATAGCTTTATATACTGGTCCTAATCCTACTGGTACTTTATAGCTTCTATAGGTCCCTACCTACTGTACATTATATAGCTTTATAGTACGCTGGGTCCTAACCTGACTGGTACTTTTATAGCTGTGTACTCGATTATAGCTTATAAGCTGGTCCTAACCTATGGTACTTTAATATTTATATACTAGGTCCTAAACCTACTGGTACTGTTCTATACTATATCTGGGTTCCTAACCTACTGGTAGCTTATATAGCGTTATAAATGCCTAGGTCCTAACCTACGGGTACTTTATATAGCTTTCTATAGCTGGGTCCTAACCTACTGGTCCTTTTATACTTTAATAATTACCTCTTGGTTATGCTTGCCTAACCTACTGGGTACTTTATATAGCTTTAATCCTGGGTACCTATACTAATTACTTATAAGTGGTCCCTAACCTGTCTTTATGTCCTACCCTACTGTACTTTTTTAAGCTTATTAAGGTCTACTTGTATCTATATTGTTATAAGCTGCGACTCTGTACTTATAGCTGTACCTCTGTGTATATGCGTTATAACTAGGTCAAGGTAGTAATATACTTAATGATTTGTACTGTCCATCCAGTCCCCAACCCCATCTCAGCAATATCCCTCATTTCCTGCCTAACTGTTGATGCCAGAGGAGGCAAAAAAACCCCAACCAATTTATGAAGGTGGAAAAAATTCCTCCTGACTCCATGGCAAATCGGAATTTTCCCTGATCACCTACTTTTATGTATCAATACCAGTAACTGCAACATTCCTTGTTTGCAGACAATCATCCAGCGTCTTTTTTTTGAACTGAACCAATGACCTGCCATTACACAACACAAACGTCCACTGGAAACAGTTCCATGCTTACCGTTCTCATACAGTGAAAAACCCTTCCGAGCCTTGAAGCCTAAACCTTTTTTTTCTTCAAGTCTTAAGGGATGTCCTCGTGTCCCTTTGACAATGTTCTCTCTATAGGTGAACAATGCCCCAGATAGTTTTATGGTATGGCCGTTCATGTTTTATACACAGTAAATCAATATCCCTCAGCAAGCGCCTTTTCTCCAGCGTACATCATTGTAAACTTTTTCCATTCTCTCTTCATATTCAGCTCCCCAAGCTCCCCAATCCCCTTATGATTTTGTTGCCCTTCTCTGAACCCTTTCCATTTCAAAGATGTCTTTTTGTACACAGGATTCCAAAATTGCACTGCAATATTCCGTTCCAAAATGAGGCCTACCACTGCTTTTGTAACAGAGGGAGAATTAGCATTTTTCCTCCCTTGAATCCATACCTCGCTTTAATACAAGACAATACCTGTTGGCTCTGCTGTTGCCGCATGGCCTGCTGCACCTTTAAGTTTGTTATCCATCCACCAAAACTCCACGATCCCTTTCCACATGGATTCAACTTAACACAGAGCCATTTATAGTATAAGTAGCAACAAGTATTTTTATCCAAATGCATCACACCTTACATTTATCAACATTGATTTCTCTGCACGTAGCAGCCCAATGTGATAATCTATCTAGATCCCCTTGGCAACGATTGCACATCCTCTGAAAGTTTTTATTGTCGCCAAAGTTTTGTGTCGTCCAGCAACACAGAAACCGTTGCTGACCATACCCACTTTCCAATCATTATAATAGATTAAATAAGAAGCGCCCCAACACAGAACCCTGTGGTCAAACCCCACTTAGCCCTTTAGTCCAATAAGATGAAGCCCCCATTAACAACTCTCTCTGCATCCTATTCTTTACCCAATTTTCTAATCCATGTCCAAATGTGCACCTCCCCCGACCAACAACTTAGTTCATTAGTGCCTATGGGGCGTAGCAAATCCTTGGCAAATCCAAGTAAACTACATCTAACTGCTATACATAGTCTAAATTCTACTTACTTCCTCATAAAAGCCAAGCAATTTAGGTTTGACAAGATCTATTCCTTCCTAAATCTCTGCTGGTTACACTTATAATGTCAGTCCTTGAACCTACTTCTAGAACATGATCCTTTATTCACCTTTCCAGGATCTTCCCCACCACTGAAGTTAAACTTACAGGCATGTAATTAACCCGCTGTGACGACTACCCTTTTTGAATATTGGAATACATCAGCCTTTTTCCAATCCCGAGCACACCACCGGACATGAGAGGGAATCATCAAAATTAGAAACAATGGCCTAGATAACACTGAACTTAGCTCCTAAGTACCCTGGATGTATTTTTATCCGCTCCAGAGATTTACTAATATTAACCTTATTTAGTTCTGTTCTGTACCAATAATCCTCGGTTAACCAAAGTGAACTTGAATCTTGTATACTCTTTATTTGCTACTATACTCTATGAATCTGTACTTGATCTTCTATAGTGTAATACAGAGGAAAAAAATTATTCAAGACATTTGCTTTAATCGCCTCCTCCGTAACTAACTTATCCCCATTAATTAATGTGCCGACAGTCTCAGTCCTATCTTCCTTACTATTTAATTACTTAAAAAATGTTTAGGCTTAGTGAGCTTTCTTCAGCATCCTAACGTCTAGTAATTTTAGCTAGTTTGATTCTTTCTTACACACTCTTGTTACAGTTTTTATACTCCCTAAAGCCCTTTTCCGTTTCCCTCGCCTTAAGGTTTTAAATGCGTTTTCTCCTTACCATTTTGCCTCTTTACATCAAATCAGCACTTGCGCGATTATGTTTTTTACATTTATTTCCCAAGGGGTAATAAACTTTAGATGTGAACTGGCCTTAAAATCCCCTTGAAACCCGTCTACTTCTGTTTCAGTACCTTTACCTGATAATCCATTATCCCATTGACATTCTAAGAGCTGCTTTTAACCTGGGAAATTTGCTTCCTGAAATTAATTTC
This sequence comes from Hymenochirus boettgeri, assembly GCA_019447015.1. Lineage (NCBI taxonomy): Eukaryota > Metazoa > Chordata > Amphibia > Anura > Pipidae > Hymenochirus > Hymenochirus boettgeri. The sequence goes on along the minus strand of CM033472.1, from coordinate 258,579,761 downwards.
TTTGTTTACCCAGCACACACTTTTCCTTTCGTAAAACACAGTCCAAATTCCACTATTTCATGTCACTATTCCGCTAAAGCCTCCAGTTACATTTATATCCTATAATGCGCTCCACAATTTAGATTATTACCAATCCACGGCTCCTTTTCTAGAGTGAACCTCAACCACCTGTAGAGAAAATTATCCTGCAGCAAATTCCTGAACTCATTCGCCTTTTCTGTGATGGCAGGTTGTTCCCACCACAGCCAAATCAATGTTCAGGGTAATTGAGTCCCCATAATGAGCAAACTCCCCAAACTTGGCAGCCCTTGCGCCAACTGCATAGGAAATTTGACTCACCTCCTCTCTGCTAGCATTTGGCGGCTATAGCCGCCACCAACAATACATTACCCCCCCCTTTTTCCTGTTGCCTAATTCACCCATATTGCCTCCACTTTATCATCCCTATCACCAGTTATCGCTTCTTTAAATTGGGCTTCAATTCTTTTTAACATATTACACATACTCCTCCCCCTTTCCTTTTTTTTTTCTGGTCCTGCCTACAAACAAGCGATCCTTCTAATTTAACAGCCCAGTCGTGAGACTGTTCAACCACTTTCTGCTATACCATTACATCAACTTTTCCTTCAATGGCCATCATTTTCCAATTCACCCCTTTTGGTCAGCCGGCTTCTCTCATTTGCCAAACATACCTTTTGATTATGATCTTTAATTTAATTCGTACACTTTGAATACACATTCCCATTCCTCCCTATCCCCCTATGCAGCCTAATGCTAGCCCACCTGCCCCTTTCTTCCACACCCACCACTGCCTATCTACAAACCCTGCTTTTCCTCCTTGACAATCTATCCCAGTGAGACTGCTAATACCCTCCCCTCCCCCCCCAAACCTAGTTTTAAAATCTCCTCCAACCCTCTAGCCATCTGCTCCCCTAAAACAGCTGCAGCACCAACCATCCCCCAGTGAGGTGCAACCCATCCCTACTAAAGACCTGTAGCCGACAGCAAAGTCTGCCCAGTTCTCAATATAAAATAACCCAACCCTTCCTTCCTTACACCACTCTCCTCTTACCACGCATTAAGTCTCCTAAGCTCCCCGCTGTCTCCTGCTTATCACTTGCTGCGGTAGTATTTCGAAAACACTACCCTGGAGGTCCTTGCTTTTATCTTGGACCCCTATTTCTCGGAATCATGTTTAAGACCTCACCTCCACTCTAACGTTGTCATTGGCACCAATGTGAACCAAGACCCGCCGTCACACCCGGCCCCACCAATAATCTGTCACACGATCAACCACATGCGGAACCCTAGCACCAGGCAGGCAACCCACAGTTCGGCATGTAGGGTCTTGGCGGCAGATTCCCCTATCTCTACCTTCCTTATACTGGAGTCCCCTCCACTCCCCTGCCTTTGCATTCCTTACCCTTCGTTCCTCCTACCCTTGTATCAGAGATGGCATCCCCTGGGTGTGCTCAAGGACTAGCCCCCTCCATACATGCTAATTCCGAGGGTCCCCTCCTCCCACTTCATTACCTTAAGGCGGCAAATCTGTTGGGATGGGCAAATCTGGGAATAACCCCCATACTCTTCCTCCCCCACTTCCCCTATAACCCTAACCAAACTACCTCCTTCCTCATCCTTTCTTGTCCCTCTTCCACCCACCTCTAACTGGCCCAGCCAGTTGCCTGCTGACCCCCCAGTTCTGCCAATCCCCCCCCAATGCTGCACAGCTGCCCCTTAGACTCTCCCACCCTCAGCTCCAAACGGGCAAACCCCTCACACCCTGACACAGACATAGTTCCCCGGAACGTCTGCTCCAGTTCCTATACATGTGGCACGCATGCACTTGCATGTACTGACACAAGAACTGTCCCTTCTAATACACCACAACCAACACCGTGACGCAACAAACCTTGTTTAATGCCCTTCTTGTTTCAATGCCTTCTTTTTTCTGTCCTTGAGATCAAGGTCCTTAAGAGAAAGGGCCACTCATCAATTCATTACACTCAAGGAAACTTCCTTTTTTAGGTCCAAACCACAGGCCCAACACTGTGAATCCAATTTAACTAATAGGCCCCAACCCCCACACACAATTAGTGCAAGAGCCAGAAAGAGAGGGGAAAAAAAACCAAACACTTATTAACCCGTTTACAACAGCTGTTTGGTATTACAACCGGTACCATACTCGAATATAGAAGGTCCAGCACACCCCTTTACTGGAAGAAGAAAGTTAGTCTGCTTACTGCACACTCCATCCTGCACACATTTTTTAAACAGTACAAACACTCCTTATTTCAAACTGTCAAACACTCCTTGTTTTCAACTTTCACACACACCATACAACCATCCAAATATTAAGTGTCCTTCTTTTTTTATGTCCTTTGAGATCAAGTTCCCATATAATCTTGGTCCTACACCGACTGGTACTTTATATAGCCTGGTCCTAACCTGCTGGTACTTTATATAAGCTTTATATAACTAAGGTCCTAACCTTCGGCTGGACTTTATTAGCTTTATATATAACTGGGTCGTAACCTACTGGTACTGTGATATAGCTTTTCTATAACTAGGTCCTAACCTACTGGTACTTTATAAGAGCTTTATATACTAAGTCCTACTAACCTACTGGTACTTTATATAGCTTTATATAGCTGGGTCCTACCCTACTGGACTTTATTAAGCTGTCCTAACCTACTGGTACTTTTATATACCTGGGTCCTTAACCTCTGGTACTTTATATAGCTGGGTCCTAAGCTACTGTACTTTATATAGCTTTATATAACTGGGTCCAACCTACTGGTACTTTAATATACTTTATATACTGGGTCCTAACCTACTGTACTTTTATATAGCTTTAATAATCTGGGTCCTAACCCTCTGGACTTTTATTAGCTTTATATAGCTGGGTCTAACCTCTGGACTTTAATATAGCTTTCATATAGCTGGGTCCAACCTACTGGTACTTTATATAGCTTTATATAACTTGTCCTAACCGTCTGGTACCTTAATATATAATAGCTTTAATATAACTGGTCCTACCTATCTGGTACTTTATATAGCGTTATATAACTGGGTCCTACCTACTGGTACTTTAAATAGGCTTTATATAACTGGGTCTAACCTACTGGTACTTTATATAGCTTAATAACTGGGTCCCTAACCGACTGGTACTTTATAATAGCTTTATGTAGCTGGGTCCTAACCTACTGGTACTTTATATAAGCTTATATAACTAGGTCCTAACCTACTGGTACTTTATATAGCTTTATATAGCTGGGTCCTAACACTGGTACTTTCTATAGCTTTATATATCTGGGTCCTACCTCTGGTACTTTATATGAGCTTTTAATAACTGGGTCCTAACCTACTGGTACTTTATATTTTATATCTTTATATCAGCTTTAATAGCTGTGTCCTAACCTACTGGTGTACTTTATAAGCTTTATTAACTAGTCCTAACCTACTGGTATTTATAAAGCTTATATAACTAGGTCCTACCTACTGGTACTTTATATAGCTTTATATAGCTGGTCCTAACCTACTGGTACTTTATATAGCTTTATATAACCGGGGTCCTAACCTACTGGTACTTTAATAATTAGCTTTATTAGCTGGGTCCTCACCTACTGGTCCTTAATATAAAGCTTTATATAGCTGGGTCCTAACCTACTGGTTACTTTATATAGCTTTATATAACTAGGAGAGGCCCTAACCTACGGGTATCTTTGATAGCTTTATTAGCTTGGTCCCTAACCTACTGGTACTTTCTATGCTTATATAGCTGGGTCCCCCTAACCTACTGGTACTTTATCTCTCTTTATAATACTGGGTCTTAACCACTGTTATTATATAGCTCGGTCCTAACCTACTGTACTTATATAGCTTTTATAGCTGGGGTCCACCTACTGGTACTGTTAATATAGCTTTATATACTGGGTCTAAACTAACTGGTCTTTATATAGCTTTATATAGCTGGGTCCTAACCTACTTGGTACTTTATATCGCTTTTAATATAACTGGGTCCTAACCTACTGGTACTTTATATAAGCTTTATATAACTGTGTCCTAACCTACTGGTACTTTACTATAGCTTTATATACTGGTCCTAAACTAACTGGTAACTTTTATATAGCTGTATAATATCTGGTCCTAACCTACTGGACTTTCTATAGCTTTATATAGTTGGGTCCCTCACCCTACTGGTACTTTATATACGCTTTATAATGACTGGGTCCTACCTACTGGTACTTATATAGCGCTATAATATACTGGTCCAACCTGACTACCGGCTGGTACTTTATATAGCTTTATATACTGGGTCCTACCTATACTGGTACTTTATATACTTTTATAGTTGGTCCTATAACTACTGGTACTATATAGCTGGTCCTAACCTACTGGTACTTTATATAGCTTTATAATAACTGGGTCCTAACCTACGGTGACTTTATATAGCCTTTGTATACTGGGTCCTAACCTACTGGTACTGTATAATATAGCTTTAAATATAAGGAACGGGGTCCTAACCTACCTGGTAACTTTAGATAGCTTTATATAACTGGGTCCTACCTATGGTACTTTATATAGCTTTGTATAACTGTTCCTAACCTACTGGTACTTTATATAGCTTTGTATAACTGGGTCCTAACCTACTGGTACTTATATAGCTTTGTATAAGGGTCCTAACCTACGGTACTTTATATAGCTTTATATACTGTTCCTACCCTACTGTACTTTATATAGCTTTCATATAACGGGTCCTACCTACTGGTACTTTATATAGCTTTAATATACTGGGTCCTAACCTACTGGTACTTTAATTCTTTATATAACTGGGTCCTACCTACTGGTACTTTATATAGCTGGTTCCTAACTACTGGCACATTATATAGCTTTATCTAGCTGGGTCCTAACCGGCTGGTACTTTATATAGCTTTATAACTGGTTCCTAACCTACTGGTACTTATTATAGCTTTATATATCTGGGTCCTAACCTTACTGGTAACTTTAAGATACTTTATATACCTAGGTCCTAACTCTGGTACTTTATATAGCTTTGTATAACGGGTCCTAACCTCTGGTACTTTATATAGCTTATATAACTAGGTCCCTCACCTACTGGTTACTTTATCTAGCTTTATATAGCTGGGTCCCTAACCTACTGGTACTTTTAATATAGCTTTCTTATACTGGGGGTCCTAACCTACTGGTACTTTATAAGCTTTTTTTTTTTTTTTTTTTATATAACCTGGGTCCCTAACCTACTGGTACTTTATATAGCCTGGGTCCTAACCTGCGTTACGTTATATAGCTTTATATAGCTGGGTCCTAACCTACTGGTACTTTATATAGCTTTATATAGTCTCCCATAGTAATCCTATAGTTCTATAGTCTCCATGTCACATGGTACATGGAGACTATTTGACAGTCACACAGTTCATAGTGTTTGTTTGACAGTCACACAGTTTATGGTGTCTATTTGACAGTCACACAGTACATGGTGTCTATTTGACAGTCACACGGTACCTTGTGTCTATTTGACGTCACAAATACGACACGGTACATGGTGTCTATTTGACGATAGTCACACGGTACAATGGTGTCTATCTTGAAGTCACACAGTACATGGTGTCTATTTGACGTCCCACGTGCATGTTGTCTATTTACAGTCCACACGGTACCTGGTGTCTGAAGTCACACAGTACATGGGGTCGATTTAACCAGTCACACAGTTCAATCATGGTGTCTATTGAAACCGGCACCCGAATCGTTACAACAGTTGTCTCTTTGACCTCACACAGTTCGTGGTCTATTTTGACCGTCACACATACATGGCGTCTTTTGCCAGTCACAGAGTCATGGTGTCTCTTTGACAGTCCACAGTACATGGTGTCCTATTTGACAGTCACACAGTTCATGGTGTCTATTTGACAGTCACACAGTACATGGTGTCTATTGAGTCCCACATCCATGGTGTCTATTTGACAGTCCACACATACACATGTGTCCTATTTGACCGTCACAAAATACGTACTTTGTGTTCCTCTTTGACAGTCCCAGCCGGTTTCTGGGTTTATGTTGACAGTCACCAGTTTCATGTGTCTTTTGACAGTCCACACAGTACATGGTGTCTATTTGACATCACAAAGTACAATGGTGTCCTATTTGACAGTCACACGTACTGGTTCCTATTGACTGTCACAAACGGTACATGGTGTCGATTTACAGTCAACACGGTTCATTGTGTCTTATTTGACGCGTCACACAGTTCATGTTGCTATTGACAGTCACACAGTTTCATGGTTGTCTATTTGAACATCACACTACATGGTGTCTATTTTGATCAGTCACAGAACACGTTCATGGGGTGTCTATTGAGACCGTCACCAACGGTAACACTGGTGTCATTTACATCACACAGTTCATGTGGTCTATTTGAACCGTCACACAGTTTCATTGTGTCTATTTGACAGTCACCAGTACATGGTGTCTATTTGCCAGTCACACAGTCTGGTGTCTATTTTACAGTCACAAGTACATGGTGTCTATTTTAACAGTCACACGTACATGGTGTCTATTGGACAGTCACAACAACGGTACATGGGGGGGTTGGGGTGTGTGGGTGGTTCTATTTGACGTCCACTTTACAGGTGCTATTTGACAGTCACACTGTACTGGGGTGTCTTTTGACAGTCCCACAAGTTACATGTGTCCTATTGACAGTCACCGGTACATGGTGTCTATTTTACCGTCACACGGACATGGTGTCCTATTGACAGTCCACACGGTACTGGTGTCCTATTTGACAGTCACAACGGTACATGTGTCTATTTGACAGTCCACACGTACATGGTGTCCGAGTTGACAGTCCAACCACCAACGTACATGGTGTCTATTTGCATCCACGGTACATGGTTTCTAATTTTGACAGTCCACGGTACATGGTGGTCTATTTGACAGTCACCCTGTACATGTCGTCTTTTGACCTCACACGGTACAATGTGTTCTATTTTGACCGTCACACGGTACAATGGTGTCTCTTTGACAGTCCACAAAACGGTTCATGGTGTCTATTTGCAGTCACACAGTTCATGTGTGGCCTATTGACAGTCACACATACATGGGTTTCGGCAGATTTGACAGATCATCTGGGAAGCACAACCTGTTCCTATATTGGACAGTCGCTGATAGCTAGTGTACACATGTCATGCTGCTAGTGCACTGTCCGTCTCGTGTTCAACAGGGTGCTGCGTGCTCTCCAATAGGGCACTGGAGGGGCGAGATGCACACGGAGTCAATTGTGTCTATTTGACGTCAACGGACAACACAGATCTTATAGGTGTACCCATGTTTCTAGCTGAATCATGGTGTATAGTCTATCGTGTTGCACAGTCCGCAGTGGGTAACATGTGCTCTATTTGTGACACGGTCACACACAACACAAACGGCGGTACAGGTCGCGCTCTACTTTGACCGCGGTCACAGGTAAAGGGGGGTCTACAGGGGCTACTGATAACTGGTCTCTCTTAGCACCAGTCACACGGGACATGGGTGTTCTGGTACTTATCAGGGGGGCGAAGTGGCACACAGTGTGCATTCCGTCTATTTGACTCGTCAACACGAGTCATTGTGTCTATTGACAGTCACACAGTACATGGTGTCTATTTTGACGTCAACGCAGTGTCTTTGGACAGGTCACACAGAGGTTGTCTATTTACAGTCACACATTACATGGTGTCCTATTTTACAGTCACAACAAGGTACATGGTGTCTATTTGACCAGGTCACAAGACATGTGTGACATCACAGGTACATTGGTGTCTATTTGAACAGTCACACCGGTACCAGTCATAAGCAAGTGTGTCTTGACAGCCACAGTAACAAATGTTCTATTTGACAGGCAACACCAGTCATGGTGTCTATTTTGAACAGTCACACAGTACATGGTGGTCTATTTGAAACCCACACCCCAAGGGTACACTGTACATGTGCTAGTTGGAACAGTCCACACGGTACACATGGTTGTCTATTTGACAGTCAAACGGTACATGGTGGTCTATTTGACAGTCACACGGGTACATGGTGTCTATTTGACAGTCACACGGTACATGGTGTCTAGTTTGACATCAACGGTACATGGTTGTCTATTTGACAGTCACACCACGGTACATGGTGTCTTTGACAGTCTGTCTGTCTATTGAGACACACGGTAACATGGCGTCTGTTGCCAGTACCAGAGTACATGGTGTCTCTTTGACAGTCACAGAGTACAGGTGTCTCTTGACACCACACAGTTCATGGTGTTATTTGACAGGTCACACAGTTCATGGTGTCTTTTGACAGTCACCGCGTACATGGTGTTATTGGACAGTCACAGTCGCGTTTCATGGTGTCTATTTGACATTCACACAGTACATGGTGTCTATTTGACAGTCACACAGTACATGGTGTCTATTTGACACGTCACACCGGTACATGGCTGTCCTTTTGACAGGTCACACCGTTTCATTGTGTCTATTGGACAGTAAACCCAGTGTCATGACGAAAAGTGTCTGTCTATTGACAGTCCACCGTAGTTGCATTTACGTACAGTCTTGTAATTTGCGTCACAAGTTATGTCCTATTTGACGTCACAACATCAGTGTCATTGAAGTCACGTACCTGGATTTTGACAAGTCACACAGTACATGGTGTCTATTTGACCGTCACACAGTACATTGTTCGTTTGATCCAGTGTCTATTGGACCAGTCACACAGTTACATGGGTCTATTGACAGTCACACAGTATCAGGTGTCTATTTGGACAGCACACAGTACAATGGGTGTCTACTTGAACGTCACACAGTACATGGTGTCTACTTTTGACCAGTCACACATATTCATGGTGTCTATTTGACATTCTCACACAGTTCATGGTGTCTATTTGACATTCCACCTTATGGGCATTGGACAGTCCCCAACTCGGGTGTCTATTGACACGTCCACAGTACATGGGGCGACTATTTATAAAGATCGTTATCGTAAAATAACGGACACAGGGTTTCACACGATAACGACCGTTATACCTGATATGACACGTTATTTACCGATATCGTTTTAAATCCCGGTCGATCGGTAAAACCGGCCGGTATTAACGATTCGTTAAATACCGCGTTATTACGATATCGTTAAATACCGGTCGTTATCGGTAATAACGCACCGGTATCTGTAAATAAAGGTCTTATCGGTAACAACCCGGTCGTTATTTTACGATAACGATCTGTATTTTAACGATACGATAAACGATCTTTTATAAATAGGTGCCATGGTGTCTATTTGGACAGTCACACCTCAGTGTCATGGTACAACGTTCATTGAGACAGTCACACAGTCCTGGCTTTGAGAGTCAAGTTTATTGTATGACATCACGTTAGGTGTCTATACCTCCGTTCATGGTGTCTATTTGACCGTAAGTATAGTCATTTGCCGACAGAAGTCATGGTTCTATTTGACAGTTCACACAGTTCACTGTGTCTCTTTTGTACCGATCACACAAGTACATAGTGTCTATTTGGACGTCACACGTTATGTGTCATTTGACCGTCACACAGGTCATGTGTATATTTGACAGTCACACAGTCATTGGTGTCTATTGACCTCACACGGTCATGGTGTCTATTTGCGGCCCAACCAGTTCATTGTGTCTATTGCGTCACACAGTTCATGGGGTCTATTTGACAGTACACACAGTTCCATGGTTGTCTATTTGACCGGCACACATCAGTGTCTTTTCCATCACAAAGTTGGTGTTCTATTGACCGTCACCCAGTTCATGCTGTCTATTTGACCTTCACACAGTCATGGGTCTATTTGAGACCGTCACACCAGTTCATTGTGGTATTTGACCGTCACACAGATTCAGTGTCACTATTTGACCAGTCACACGTTCATTGTGTCTATTGGACCGTCACAAGCTCGTTCATTTCGACAAGTTCGGTGTTCTATTTGTTTTTTGTTTGTATAAACCGTCACACATTTCATGGTGTCTAATTGACGGCACACAGTAACCACAGTTCTATTGACGTAAGTCTATTTGTCATTGACCGTCACACAACAGTTCTGGGTGTCTATTTGACCGTCACACAGTTCCTGGTGTCATTATAACAGGCATGGTTGTCTTCGCCGTCACATCAGGTCTATTGACGTCAAAGTAGTGTCTATGTTGACCGTCACACTATGGGTGTCTGGAGTCATGGGGTGTTCTATTTGAACAGTCACACAGTTCATTGTGTCATTTGAACCGCAAACAGTTCACTGGTGTCTATTTGACCGTCACACAGTTCATGGTGTCTATTGACGTCACATGGTATGGTGGTGTACTACTTGAGCAACCGTAACATGGTTCGTGGTGTCTATTGACCCAGTGACAGGTCTTGGGTGTCTAATTTGACCGTCACACGGTTCATGGTGTCTATTTGACCGCACACAGTTCATGTGTACTATTTGACCGTCCCGTACTGTTCCATTGCCGTCAACAGTGTCAGTTTATGGTGTCATGACCGTCACACAGTTCATCGGGTGTCTATTTGACCGTCACACAGTTCAATGTTGTGTCTATTTGGACCTCACAGAGACACATTTCATGTGTCATCATGGTCAAAGTTATCGGTGATGTGGACCGTCACTGGTTGTGGTGTCGTATTTGACAACACAGGTCATGTGTCTATTGAAGACCGTCAACACAGTTCATGGCTGTTCTATTTGGATCGCGTCAACCAATATCATGGTGTCTATTTGAGCCGTCACCTGGTTCGTGGTTCTATGTTATTTTATCTAGTTTGATGCCCGGTCACAGGTTCGTGGGTGTCTATTTGACCGTGACACGGTTTCGTGGTGTCTATGACCGTCAACAAACGGTTTAGGTGTCCTATTTACCGTCCACAGTTCATTGTTGTCTATTTGACCTCACCAGTTCATGGTGGTCTATTTGACCGTACGCAAACCAGTTCATGGTGTCATTGACAGTCACAACAGTTCATGGTGTCTTATTGACCGTCACCAGTTCATGGTTGGCTATTTGACCTTCACACGGTTCATGGTGTCTATTTACCGTCACATGGTTCGTGGTGTCTATTTGACCGTACATGGTTCGTGGTTTGTCTATTTGACCGTCACACGTTGTTAGTGGTGTCTATTTGACCGTCACACGGTCATGGTGTCTCTTTGGGGGGAAACCGTCACACGGTTCGTGGTGTCTATGGCCGTCACACGGTTCATGGGTTGTCTATTTGACCGTCACACATTCAGGTTTAGAACCGTCATTGCGTTGTCTATTGACCGTACACACACGTTCTGGTGTCCTATTTGACCGTCACCGAGTTCATGGTGTCCATTTGACCGTACAATCGGTTACATGGTGTCTATGTTGAACCGTCACACAGTTCATGGTGTCTATTTGACCGTCAAAACACATCAGTGTCATTGCCGTCACCGGTTCGTGCTATTTGACCGTCACATGGTTGTGGTGTCTTTATTTGACGTGTCACCACGGTTCGTGGTGTCTATTTGACGCGCACAACAGTTCATGGTTGTCGTATTTGACCGTCACACGGTTTCATGTGTCTATTTGATTGTCACCAAGTTCATTGTGTCTAGTCCGTCAAACAGGTTCGTGCGTGTCCTATTTGACCTCACATGGTCTGGTGTGTTATTTGACCGTCACACGGTTGTGGTGTCTATTGACCGTCACTGGTTCGTGGTGTCTATTTGACGTCACACGGTTCGTGGTTGTCTATTTGATACTGTTGTATAATTATTATATTATGGAGATCCTTGTTGAACCAATTATGTATCTGGGCGCCCATGTTTACACATTCCTGAGTTCATTTCTTAACGTCTCATGGCACAGATGGTGCCCAAAACATTGACTGGGCGAGATTCAGCTGCATTTTTGTCCCTGTCCCTCTGAGGTTTGATAAACTGGAAACTCCAAACCAGAAAACTTCCATAGGATCAACTAAACGCTATTAGTTACTACAAACTTTTTTTAACGATCCGACTAAATTTGGCCAATATCTTTGTGTGAGTTGCGAGAAAAACGATTATCACCGTTAACGATCGCGTCTGGTCGAGAGTCCGGTGATGATAGGAAGGTGTCCGGATGAAACCGATATTTTTGTCTGTCTAGTGTTTCCACACGAGCCGTATCGTATTGGTGATACACGATCGTTCCGAGTTACAGCCTGCGTCAATTGAACGTTCTTTTCTGGAAAGAGAACGCATGCCTCAGAACGAACGTTTCATATCAAAATCCCAAGTGAGAGCATTTGCGTAATATCTCATACAACAGCCAGTATGCATAACGTTTTTTATTAAAAGAAAAAGAAAGACAGGTGTCTGCCATTGTCCCATCTTTCTCTTGAGTGTGAGAAAATATTATGTTTTAGGTTAAAAAAAAAAATTTCACATTTTTTTCAAAATTTTGTATTTTTAATACAAGAAAAAACATTTATTGACATTGCAGCATAAATGTATAAAGATTAAGGATATTAATATGACACTTGTATGGCTGTCTGCCAGGAGACACGAGGAGTCTATTTAGAGAGAAGGGGATTGAAAAGGTCCGGGGTTTGTAAACATGCAATGTTAATAGGAGCCCAAAATGCTCCAGATATTTGCTAGCTGCCAGATCCATCTATCTGATGTTCTTCTGCCCCAGACCGGAACGTTTGTCCGAGTTGCCAATGTGGTGTACGTGATCGTTTTTAAACCACTACGGATCGGGATTGAAGGGCAGCAACGACTCGCACAAACGAACTCGTACTTTCCTGGGCAATGTTGCAAACCAGACCAAATCTTGTGAGGTGGTGTTGTGGGTTGGGGTGACCCAGCGTAAGGCCATGCAAGTTGCAGGTGAGTTGTTTGGACACTGCCCATCCCCAGGCCATTGTTACAAGATAGAGGGAAAACATATCAATACAGAGGGCCTAGCGTGACTTTTCTTCCCCATAACAGACAATTGCACAGTCTATCCTGATAGGACTTCACACACACGTCCAATAGCATGTTGACGAATGGCTGTTTTCAGCCGCTAATGCCACAGTGTAGACACTCCACCATGTGTTTTTAATGGTTTTTATACAGGTGATATTCGTCCGATTATCGTTTTGTTGATTCTGGCTTGCCCAGTATTTGGGGAAACCCAGTAACTAGATTATAATTATATTCCTGGATATCCTCAGATCAAACTGGGACTCTGACTAGTCGGAAACAGACATAAAATAGACATGTGGTCATCATCATCCCTTAAGGCAAGACTCACTCCTAGATAACACTGCAGAACACTCTAGCATCCAAATAGCCCCCAGGTTCTTTGACCTCTTCAGAAAGCTGTGGTTTGGAAACGGGTCGGCGCGCCGACGCACTCTATCACGAAGCCTAACATTTGCTATCTAGACCAGAAGTGGAGATCCCAGCTTGGAGAATTTCTTATTGTAGATTTGGTTGTTCACTTGTTATCTTCAGAACCGAGGACACATACTTTAAAGTACATTAAGAAACCACATCAGCCGTAACCCCCATTCTGACCAGTAGAAGGGAGACTTTATTCTTACAAACATGATAGATATAACCAAGAATGCCAGAATTGTTGTCTACTGACTGGAAGATCCCTACAGGTATAGGACATAGGACTTGTGTTATAGGGTAATTCTGCACACCCCACTGTATATTAGGAAGCATTGCAGAATTTTTGGAACCAAATGAATATTTTGGGGCAGCCAATCAGAATATAAGATCCTAGAACATTGGCCGGTGGAACCTGGTCTGGTGTCACACACTCCAAATATTTATACCTGATATATGGTAACAACAGATGTTTCTCCCAATAAAGTTGACTATCATCAGTAATTTGCATCATGAAGGAACAATGATGGTGGAACATTCCTCCTACCGGTTTGGTTTGATCAGATGTCGGGAAACAATCCGCCAATCCTGCGGCTTTCAACTGAAAGTCTTTGCGCTTAATAATTCTTCTTCTACAGGCAACCAGTCAGTTTATGACCAGTGAGTCAGTTGTCGGTCTGGTTTCCTGATAGAGTTGGACTTGATACATCTTGGACAAACTTGAGCTATTGTTTTCTACAATTACTGTTCACTAATAGAAACATGTCAGAGGACACGAGGACATCCCTTAAGACTGGAAGGAAAGAAGTTTAGTCTTCACGTTTCAGAAAGGGTTTTTCTCTGTGAGAACTACGTTAAAGCTATGGAACTGTCTTCCAGTGGACGTTTAGTATGGCAGGTTCATTGGTCAGTTTAATAAAAAGGCTGGAGGTTCTAACAACAAGGAATGTTACAAGTTACTGGTATGATACATAAGTAGAGTTGGGAAGGGTTTTGTCACTGGAAACAGTAAGCTATGGAACTGTCTTCAGTGGACGTTGTTATGGCAGCTTCATTGGTCAGTTTAATAAAAAGCTGGATGAGTTTCTACAAACAAGGAATGTTACAAGTTACGGTATTTGATACTAAAGTAGAGTTGGGAAAGGGTTTGTCACTGTTGAGATCGGTAAAGCTATGGAACTGTCTTCCAGTGGACGTTTTTATGGCAGGTTCATTGGTCTTTAATAAAAGCTGGATGAGTTTCTACAAACAAGGAATGTTACAAGTTACTGGTATTGATACATAAAGTAGAGTTGGGAAAGGGTTTGTCACTGTGAAACGGTAAAAGCTATGGAACTGTCTTCCAGTGGACGTTGTTATGCAGGTTCATTGGTCAGTTTAATAAAAAGCTGGATGAGTTTTCTACAACAAGGAATGTTACACGTTACGGTATTTGAATACTAAAGTAGAGTTGATCCAGGGAAATTCTGATTGCGACAGGAATTTTTTTCCCTTCATAATTCTGGAGGTTTTTTGTCTTCCCTTAAACAAGAAATGTGGGTATTGCGGAGAGGGTTAGACTGGATGGACTTATATATGTCCCTAATATTCAACTGAACTACACTATACTATACTATACTGTACTATACTAATATTACTACACTATACTATGATTATATACTGACTATATATACTAATTACTATTTCTAGAACTTTACTACTACACTATACTGTACTATACTATATTACTATACTAAGCTGTACTATACTATACTATACTATAACTATACTATACTGTACTGTACTATACTGTCTGTACTATACTATACTGTATAGACTATAACTGTACTATACTATACTGTTCTATACTATACTAACGTTCTAAACTACACTACTACTATACTATACTTCTGTACTATACTGTACTGTACTATACTATACTGTGCTATATTTACTATATTGTTTCTATACTATACTACTATACATACAATACTGTACTATACTGTAGTATACTATACAATACTGTACTGTACATACTGTACTATACTATACGATACTGTACTGTTCGTATACTATACTGTACTGTTCTATACTATACTGTACTATACGTTACTGTACTGTACTATACTGTCTTACTTACTATACTAAACTAACTTTACTATACTGTCGAATAGGGTAGAAAGGAAGGGGACGCCACGCAGGGTTGCTGCGAACCACAAGTATTTTATTGATAACCGACATGTTTCGACCCACGCACGGTCTTTTTCAAGTGAAGACCCTGTGTGGGTCGAACGTGTGGATCAATAAATCACTTTGTTGTTCGCAGCAACCCTGCGTGGTGTCCCCTTCCTTTCTACCCTATTTGATTGTCATACTGTGGGGAACGTAGCAGTAGGGAGGAGCGACCCGAACCTAAATGGTCCCTGCAGCGAAGCGTACACCTATTCATTCTTTCCTGTACTATACTGTGCTATAATACTATGTTGTTCTATACTATACATTAACTATACAATAGTGTACTATAACTGTAGTATACTATACATACTGTACTATACTGTACTGTACTATACTGTACTGTTCTATACTGACAATTGTACTGTACTGTACTATACTGTACTATACTGTACTGTACTATATTATACTGTACTATACTGTACTGTACTTACTATACTGTACTGTATTCTTATACTATACTGTACTATACTATACTGTACTATTACTGTAGTATACTATACTTTTTCTATACTGTACTGTACTATACTGTACTATACTATACTATACGTGTACTGTACTACTATACTGTACTGTTCTATACTGTACAATACTGTATGTTCTATACTATACTGTACTGTACTATATTATACTGTATATACTGTACTGTACTATACTATACTTACTGTAACTGTACTTACTATACTGTTCTATCTATACTGTACAATATGTACTGTTCTAACTATACTGTACTATACTGGTACTGTACTATATTATACGGTACTATACTGTACTGTCTAACTATACTATACTGTACTGTACTAGACTGTACTATACTAGAACTGTAGTAACTATACTAACTTACTATACTGTAGTATACTATACAATACTGTACTATCTGTACTATACAATACTGTACTATACTGTACATACTATACTGTTACTAACTGTACGTACTATACTGTACTGTCTATACTATACTGTACTGTACTGTACGATACTGATTACTATACTAATCTGTAAATACTGATACTGTTCTATTACTATACTGTACTATACGTACTGTACTATATTATAACGGTACTATACTGGACTATACTATCTATACTGTACTATACTACGTACTATACTATACTGTACTATCATACTGACTATACAGTATACTATACAATACGTACTATATTCTGTACTATACTATACTGTACTGGACTATACTATCTGTACTGTACTATACTGTACTATACTGTACTGTACTATACTATACTGTACTATACTGTAGTGTACTATCTGTACTGTACTAACTGTACTATACTGTTACTGTACTATACTGTACTGTTCTATACTATACTGTACTGTACTATACTGTACTATACTAACTACATACTGTACTGTTCTATACTATACTGTACTATACTATATTATACTGTACTATACTGTACTCTCCTATACTGTACATACTACTGTACTACTTGTAGCTATACTATATACAACATCTGTACTAACTGTACTTATACTATCTGTACTGTACTATACTATACTGTACTATACTATACTGTACTATACTGTAGATACTATACAATACGTAACTATACTTACTGTACATACTATTACTATAACTGTACTATACTGTACTGTACTATACAGTACTGTTCTATACTATACTGTACTATACTGTCTATACTATACTGTACAATACTGTACTGTTCTATACTATACTGTTACTATAGTGTACTGTACTATGTTATACTGTATATACGTACTAACTATACTGTACTGTACTAGACTACTGTACTATACAAGACTGTACTATAATGTATATACTAGACATACTACATACTGTACTGTACTATACTGTACTGTCTATACCTATACTGTACTATACTGGTACTGTTTCTACTGTACTATACTGTACTATAACTGTAAGCTGTAACTATATTATACTGTACTATACTGTACTATACTGTACTGTATATCTGTACACTGTACTATACTGTACTTACTATACTATACTATACTGTACTATACTGTACGACTGACTATATTATACTGTACGTACTATACTGTACTATACTATACTATACTGTACTATACTGTAGCTGTACTATATTATACTGTTACTATACTGTACTATTTACTGTTCTGTACTATACTATTCTGTACTAAACTATTCTATACTGTACTATACGATACTGTTCTATACTGTACTATACTAATACTGTACTATACTATACTTGTGCTATACTGTAGTATACTATACAATACTGTACTATACTATATACTATACAATACTGTACTTACTGTAGTATACTAGACTATACTGTACTATACGTCTGTTCTATCTGTTCTATACTATATACTATACAATATACTGTATATACTGTAGTATACTAACAATCTGTACTATACTACTTAATACTGTACTATACTTGTAGTATACTATACAAATGTACGATACTGTATATACTATATATACAATATCTGTACTATACTGTAGTATACTATACAATACTGTACTATACTGTAGTATACTATACAATATTGTACTATACTGTACTGTCTATACTATACTGTACTATACTATTCGTACTAAACTAATTCTATAGTACTATATCTATACTGTTCTATACTGTACTATACTATACTGTTCTATACTATACTACTATACAATACTGTACTATACTGTAGTATATACTATACAATATTGTACTATACTGTACTGGTTCTAACTATACTGTACTATACTATACTGTTACGTATTATACTGTACTATAACTATACTGTACTATACTATACTGTGCTGTACTATGCTAAACTATTCTATCTATACTGTTCTATACTGGTACTATACTATACTGTACTATTCTATACTGTACTATACTATACTGTATTATTGTTCTCGACTATACTATACTGTACTATTACTGTATGTACTATACTATACTGTACATATTATACTGTTCTATACTGTACTATACTGTTTCTTTACTGTACATACTAGTACTGTACTGTTACTATACTATACTATTCTATTCTATACTATCTGTAAAATACTGGACTGTACCTATTTTTACCTAAAAATTAGTAAAAAACTTATTGATCGAGTATAAGCTGAGGGTAAAATTATGACCACTACTGCCTTCTGTTCAGTATTGTTTTGTGGCATAAGTGACCTTTAAATGGACAGCAGAATTCCCATACATGAATCCCATACAGTAATAGCCAACTCTAGTACCAGTAACCCCAATTCCTTGGCACTCCAGATGTTTTGGAACTACAAATCCCAGCATGCTTTAGTTGCTGGGAATTGTAGTTTCTAAACATGTGGAGTGGCAAGGTTCAATAAACTTTTAATTAAGCTTACGCATCATTACCATTCTCTGACCCCCATATAGTAAAGGGCCCTCTGACCCCCATATAGTAAAGGGCCCTCTGACCCCTATATAGTATATGGCCCTCTGGCCCCTTAAGTAAAGGGGACTCTGGCCCCTATATAGTAAAGGGCCCTCTGGCCCCCATATAGTAAAGGGCCCCCTCTGGCCAATAGAATACCCCTCCAACATTGGAAAGTCCAAGAGGGACATATTGAGGGTGTGCGGCCACGTACGTAATCGTTAAAAGTGTCATCCCTGGGAGTTGTTGTTTTCAAGCTGTCATTTGCACTGAACTAGCAGACATTTTGCCCAACTGAGAAGACCAATCAGATTTACAGCATCCAGATGAGCAGCGACAGTGCTGAGTGAGTCCACAGCCAGACTACAAAGCAGGAAGGAGTGTAAAGGCAATCAGCTCCTGTAGCTTTCGATACAGATGAAGGATTTTTAACACAGCACCCACCTACTGGTTAGGGCTCGTTCACACTAGAAAACTGACAGTACTGACCGTAACGCACAGCATGTTTTCTGTCAGTTGGTATCCTTTTTTTCATACATTTGTATCCATTTTTTACAATGTGTATCCATAGATTTCTATAGAAATGCAATGAAGAAACGGACAGAAATGCTGCATGCAGTGGGTTTTTTAAATGGACTGGAACGGATTTATAACGCAGGCAGGTGTGAACGTATTTGAAATCCTATGGGGTTTTACTGTCTGTCCATTTTTTGAAACGCACCCGAGTATAAGCCAGGTTAAGTTTTCAGGCTAAACTTTAAGCATGAAAATCTGACTTATATTGGAGTATATACGGTAATAATATATCTAAAAACTTACATATGTGTATCTGGGGAAATTGTGTCTTCTATTAAAAACTGAACATGGGAAACTAATATACATTTGAATAGAAGCGAATAAATCTCTTGTTCAACTTTCTACACTGCAGTTCTTGCAAATTTGTGGATTAACCCAGGTCAGCCATGGTGGGTCTAGAAACAAAGGGTAAGTCACTGCCAGGCGATTTTGCAAGGCGAGTCTGCTTAACCCAACACAAATAGATCACGGCCAAACTCTGCTCAGGCGCAGATGGTTGACTATTGCTACAGCAGGGACCTGTCATCACAACTGATACGCCACTAATTGCAAACACCACCCCAATTGAATCTTTACAAGACAGGCTGATTGCTGCCTACATGTGTAACTGTGCAGGTTACACGCCACGTGGCGTGATTCTTTTCATACAGCAAGCGAAAGCAATAGCCATGTTGGGCTGTCATTCGCTTACAAGATAAAAGACATATGCTTGCAATCTGCCCTGGTTGTCTGCTAGCAACTTGGTGCAAGTATTGGGAAAGGAGGTTTTCCCTCCTAACTCCCATTAGTTATATGGATTTATGTGCAGGGAGAGGGAATACAAATGGAAGGTTTCAAACACCAGATCACATTTTAATATTAAAGTCTAATATAAACGAAAATCAAAGTCATTTATAATTATGTGGGAGGTAGGAAGCAGCACCCTGCCGCCCCCCATTTTGCTGCCATAAAGAAGGTAATGGTCTTGAAGTTTCTACTAATGTAATAATAATCAATGCATGAAGCACATTAAAGGGGACAGTGCCACCCATGCCTTTATTTGGACACTAACACAATTTTGTTTGAGGATAACTTTGTCAACTAATTTCAATAGAATCATGGGTGTCCCTGGGGAATCATGCTCATTTTACTGTCACCGTCCTGTCTCAATGAAAAATCTTGTTCAAAGTTTTTATAGGTCTGGGAGGTCATACCACCCCTTTATTGGAGTCCAGGTCCAAGAACGGGGACAATCTGGTATCGGTAAATCACCCCTGACCATGTGACCCCCCCTTGGCTCACACAATTGGCCCATGGGCAAACTGATTTGCATCTGATTTATGCACATTTTAGCAGCTCTCATTAGAATCTGAATGTGCAGTAATTGAATCTTGAATTGACATCTCCAGTAAAGCTAATTTACTTTGCCCGGGTGGAGGGTGGCTATGTCTCATCGCTGGGTTTAAAATTACATAAATGAAGCTCTAAGCTTCTAGTGGTTTGCCCCTCCTCCTCTTTTCGTCTGTGACTTTTCCTAGACTGCCCAATGACTAGATAATTTCTTGTGGGTCTTACTATTGAAGTCCCGGCCTGAAGAGGGGAAACTTCAGAGCTTCGATCAGCAGTTTTTATCCCTCATCCTGGGTACTAGCAATTGGGGGGATTGCTGAGGCGGTAAGTAGTATGTAGATGTTTTTCAGGGCCTTATTACTCTCTATAGCGTCAGGATTCATTCTAGTGGATGTGTTTTCCCACCTCATTTGGTCGTTTAGATTCCGTGTTGCGTTCTCATTATCGGAGGGAATGTAAGATTCTGAAATGATGTTCTATTTTGTATTCTTTATATTTTAATGTGTAACCTGTCTTCAGAAGAACACAAACTAACTGTGATTAGAAAGCCTTTGTCTGAGTGAAATAGCCTTTCTTTTTGCCACCTAGTATCAGGTATAACAACAGAACCTCATTATCTTGATTCAAGAGACAATGTGGTTTTAAAGGGCATGTCCACCCCAAAACTCAAATTTAACCCCATTACTGGCCCCACCGTAGTGTACAAAAATCCTTACCTACATCCCAGCTCCTTATGGTTCCATGCTGTGCCCTCCAAAGCCATGAAAATTGTAGTGTAGATGCTCCCAGTGACTCACCTGCGCTTGTCTATGCCTCAACCTCGACAAGGTTGAGGCATGCGCAGGAGAATCCTCCCACCCCCTCCCCTCTCCCTCCCTCTCCTCCGATTTTCTTCTCCCTCCCCCTCCCTCTCCCTCTCCCTCCCGTTTCTTCTCCCTCCCCCTAGTGTAAAATCCCCATTATATATATATATTGATCCCCCAGCCCTAACCGCGTAACAGATTCATAGAAAGTGCCCGATAGTTTTACTTCCTCTATCCTCTGGCGTTCTTAGCGCCGGCAGCCGCATCCGTGATTGGCTGCCTCTCAGCCAATCAGGGACGTGGCTCTGGTCCCGCCCCCTGTCTGCATTTCAGTGCAAGCAGAGGCCTGAGACTGCCGGCGGAGGATAGAGTGAAGGTAAGTAATAATCGGGGCACTTTCTAAGGATATTACGGCGGTTGGGGCTGGGGGATCAATATGTATAATATATGAAAAGTTGAAAAAAGGCTGGACATGCCCTTTAATCTCAATAGCCCTTCCCACCCTATAGAGACTGATTGTCATCTCCTGGCGTAGGTCTACAAGGCCTTCATCAAGATTAAACACAAGCCAATCAGAACTGGCCCTAGTATTCCGACATATAGCAGTCACAGGAAACCTGTTGTGAAGAGAAGGGGTTGGAAGGTTTGGCCAATGAACATGTCTGGAACAGGGTAAGGAGCTGGAGTTTCATAACCTAATCAATCAGGTAGAGTTCTTTACAAGGTCCATGGGCCTGAACAACCCATATAAATGCATGGATTTGCCAGGATTGAGAGAGGATCATGGGGGAGAAGAGAGGAGTTGTGGGGGTATCTAAAGGATAGCCCCAAAGGAACTTAAAGGAAAAATGACGCCCCTCATTGACTGTTCCTGCTGTGTGGATATTGCTCTACTTTGGCTGTTCCTGTAATAGACCTGCTTTTACTTTGGCTGTTCCTGTAATAGACCTGCTTCTACTTTGGCTGTTCCTGTAATAGACCTGCTTTTACTTTGGCTGTTCCCTGATGTGCGGATCACTTTGCGAGTTTACTTGATGTCGGACTACTAACTGGTTTTGGATTCTGGCCCACGTTGGATCTACAGTGGTTCTTCAACTTGAAAACACAGACCAGAGGACTTTCCAGTACATTATCTAATTATGGACAAGTACATCTAACTCAAAGGAAAGGTATAATAAGGCTCCTTTATCTCTCTAGGTCAGGGTTTTGTCTGAGATTAGTTATTTACTAAAGGTTATATATCGTTTATTATTGACTACTCTGGGGCTATTTATGTTTATTCTTCTCTTATATTTCATTGAGTTAATTTTATGGAAATCTGTGCAATTCTAGTTGTAATCAAATACAGTAAATATCTTCTAGTGTCCGAGCCATTTCTTTGCCACGCCGCCTGTAAAAGAACCACATTTACTGTATTTGAAGTTGTGTAAGAATCTTACATAATTGGCAACCAGAAAGGAGAATTTTCTTATGGATCTTTCTCATTCTCTCTGATTTCCAGGATTTATTCTAAATTCAGAAATGTTTATTCATTATTTGTATCATTTTTTTGAAATATATATATCAGTTTCTTGCTACTTCCCTGTTTTTATTCTACATACAAATCATTGTTTTATCTGTTAATAGTTTATTATCTGTTACATTTTTGAAAATTATGGATATTACAGAGCAAGAGGCCAATATCACGCCAGTGCCTGTTACCATACACAGGCCATGTAGTGCAATGAGCTAGTGTGCTGTGTTAATGACCAGCACTGCAAATCAGCAATATAATGCTATTGTGTATTAAACCCGATGGGTCAGTAGTGATACTGTGGCACTGAACCATTAACTATTAACTCCTGTCCAGTCAATAGAATAGTGCGATGTACCAGTGCAAATTGATTCTACTGCAGAAAGGTAATAACTACGCTAAACCCCAATGAATATTAACCTCTAATGGGCCAGTAAACGAATTAAAGGGCTAGTGACATCACCTTTTAGCTATTTAAAATTGAGCCCGTTTTTGCTACCCTACCATGCAAAGATCTGAAAATTGCAAAATCCCAGAATCCCCCAACTGCAGAGAAACAGCCAAGGAATTCTGGGAAATGTACTAGTTGTAAATGTGATGGCCGCAGTTTGGGCTTCCGACTATAATTAGATGCTCTCATGGTGATGCACCAATGGCAACTAGCTGTACCAAATGCTGGGAAAGTCACGTCTAGTGATATTATATGACTTATACGACAGCTTTGCCAGCATGGCATATTGCCCCTACGCACGCTCAAGCGATGTCATAAAGCCAATGAACAAATTTTGGCACACAAAGTCACCTAATGGTCAAGAGTCCAACAAGGTAATTTGGGATTGCGATGCACGAAATGCAGCTATCGATTTATAACATCGCAAACCTGATTGTTCTGGAAAAAGATGGCAGGTCCAGCCCTGTTAGTATCCAGGGCGATGACGAGAGCTGCTATCGGCAAACCCGGCAAAGTCGCCGGCGCTGTTATATGCCAATAGAGGCTCTCGGTGAATGCTAAGTGGTGGTATGTATTCAGTGCCTTTAATGCCAGCTAGTTTCTTTCGGCTATAAATCGCTTGCGGCAGTGTATTCATTTTGTGATTCAATGATCTGTGAACCAGGAAGTACTAATTAGCCTCACATTGTGTATCAGGTTTTTTACGGGGCCCTAATCAGTAAGACTTTATATGATACAGGGCAGGAGAGAAACCATTATGTTGGATGGTTGACCTGAAAACATGGATAAAACAACATCAGTGTTATATTGCTTTAGTGATAGAGACTTCCCGTCACATGGTTAATAGGCCAATGATATTTAACCTGTAGCTATATAAAAGAATTGCTGGGCCGGACAGGTCGAGGGATCGTAGTAACCGCTATTTGTAAACTGTGTGAAATCCTCTTGTGCATTATTATTTATCTTCTATTAGATGAGAATATCTGCATAATTTTAGTAAAAAGAAGGCTCTTTACCTTGACCTCCATTTGAAACACAGATATCTCCTCACCTCTCGAGCAATTTCGACACAAGGATCTCGCAACTTTATATCTTTTTTAACTTAGCGGGAAGTCAATTCTCCCCTGTTGCTAAGCGTATGGACTGACAATCGCCTCAATTTACATAGCCGCTTTGAATTTGATAGACTGAGTAAGACATTTATTGGGTAGAAAGCGGGTTTTAATAAACGTGAATCCGTATCATTTATACAGAATGGAAATCCTTTTTTATAACCAGAATGGGATGTTTGGACCAACAATATGGGTAGGAAACTTCTAGCCAGCAAGGATACTAGAGAAAGGCCACGTGACCTCTACGAATGGTTCCAGAGAAGGTTGGGTTGTCACGGTAGGTCAGTAGAGCCCTAGTCCTGTACAATGCGGCTGATGAAACCATTGCTTTACATTTGCCAGTTTAAAACATGTCCACCACCAAAACTAAAATGTAACCCACTACTGCCCCCACTGTGTTAGTGTTCAAAAATCAGTACCTTAGATCTCTGCTCTTATGGTTCTCCTGCAATTTCTGTGCAAAGTTAGGAAACAGCAGAGTAGGAAGCGTCAGTGTTGTCATCCGATGCCTGTTGCTTCCTTTCCTTGTTGAGGTTTGGCATGTGCAGGGGAGCCCTCCTCCCTTCATCACTTTGGATCCACCTTTGCTGCTCTTTTCTGTAGTGTAGGGCACCCTAGCCCACCCCCAGCAGAACTCTTACATTACTTTGTCCCCAAATGCTCTGCATTGCCGGCAGCCACGCTGTGATTGGCTGCCTCCAGCCAATCACAGAGGCTGCTGGTCCAGCTCCCTGCTTGCAACTTCTGGCAAACAGAGGGCCAGGAACAGAGCACTGGGGGAACAACAGTAATGTAAATATTGCTTCCTTTTTAACAAAACAAACATGTCGGTTGGGGGTGGGCTAGGGTGTTCTACAATAGATTAAAGGTTTTATAAAGGCGGGAGATACCCTTTAACAAAACACCCCCTTGAATTCATCAGTTGATATCCAAATATTAATTCTCCAAATAGGTCTTGTGGGATGTTAACCAACAAACTATAGATCTTCTTTCTTTAAATGTTTGACCTGTTTTTGATACAAGAAGATTCAGGGGCGACTTTCAGGTGACAAATGTCTAGAAACGCCTTTCCACTGTGTTGTTTGGATCAAAGGTTGGTAGTGTAGTTTTAGAAGTGTATGTGACATAAAATGCGGGGTTTCCTTCTTCAATCTTTTTTTAGGTTTCCTTTATCAGTTATCACTTATATTTCCAACTGGAAAGGGACAAAGTGGACAAAAATGTATTTGGGGGGTCAACATACCTTATACAGTTTACTTTACATGAAATATTTTAAATAAATAGATGGGTATAGACTCAAGGGAGAGAATATTATAGTACAGTAAGGCTCATTTGGAATATAGAAAAAAGAACATCTTGAAAACTGGAAAACCTAATATGGTTCAGATAGACACCCCATAAAGAAGGGGGTGGGTGGGGTGCAACAACAGGTAGTGAGGCTGGTCTCATTGCATTCACTGGCTATAGATCCGGAAACACAAATAGATTGGCGATACACAGGTGGGGCCTCACCTTTAAGGGCATGTTCACCTTAAAACAAAACACTGGCCAATTTTCCGTTACCTGCCTCAAAGTGATATATCAGCACATTATTTGATATATTATTAAACAGATATTATAAATACCTCATTTGAAAGAATAATTTGGCTCCTCCCTACATGCAGTCAATCAAGGCTGTGACTGACATCACAGTCAATGCTGTTCACCTGCTTCCTCCTCTGCACATGCTCAAGAATATAAAAAGCTCATTGAGCGGATGCGGAGGCAGAGATGGAAGAAAATTCATCTTCCAACTGTCTCTGCACATTCAAACTCTTACAAGCATGTACGCGTCTCAAGAACAACTGACATCACGGCCATGACCCCTATAAAATGTAATTTTCACTATCACATATAGCAAAGGTGGAAGTTCTCTTGCTCTGTTCGTGCTATTTCTTTACAGTATCCATAAAGCGTTCTCTTGATTAAACAGGTTGACTGTAGCCAATCAGCACCAAGGCTCAGATGTTGAAATATAAAAAGGTTCTTAGTTGAATGATTGGACTCTGTCCTTGAACTTACAGTAATGTGAAATAATGTCTCTGTAAAGGGAATTCTATACAATTATCCTCCATCCAGACATTTCTATTTTTTACATTTTTATATTTCTTTCTCCAACGGACGAAATGCTTTGAACGGAGGAATGGCGTTGAATAGGGGATTTATTATTTTTACAAGGAGTACTGTAGGAATATTTCTCTACAGAGAAATTTTGTCCTAAATAGAAGCCCCCAAATATGGAAATGTATAAATAACAGAGAAGGAAACCTCACATTCAAGAAGACTCCCTATGGGCAGTGTAACCGTGTTACACTGTTTTAACTGTTTTAAACTATATTCTATTCTATCATATTTGCTTTGCCAAATGGTGATATAGTCATATAGTCTGAAAATGTTTAAGAAACATGGGCTGTTAAAGGCAATACAAAAATGGGCCATTTTATTATGGCCTTTGATAGCTTAGGTCTAACTACTAAATATGGGCTTAACCATAGCTCTTTAAGGGCAGACCAATGATGGGTTCTATTTGGGGATTAACTGCAAACAAATTTACTCAGATAACAGTATGGACGTTGCAGAGATCAGAACAGGAAAATAACTGTTAGATTACAGAGGTTTAAAAAGCTAAATTTGATCTCCGTGCAGATGTCTCTTTGTGTAGCAACATGGCAACCAATACGAGCTACGAGAGGCAAGATATTGAGGAAGACAACCAATGCAACCGTATAGGTAAAGGCATAAGAATGAATTAGTATTAACGAGTTGATATGTTATCCTGAAATGATTAGAACTTCTGGAGAAATCTTAAAATGCATCAAAGCCCAACTTAAGTGTATGTATACCAAAAAAAATTTTTTGCGTCATCTTAATCTATAAATCACATGTAAATAGCACTTACTCTGAGGTGTGTGTGTTGCAGCATGCCTTCAATCCCAGTACTTGTTTTGCTCAGGCTCTGACCACTGACCTGACTATTTTCCCCCATACCAACTGTCAATACTGTATACTGTATACAGCACACCAACTGTCAAACCATCCAGCTACAGCAAAACTGCTTACAGAATGCTAAAATGTAAGATGTTTCCGATTGGATGTCTAATGAATGAATGGGGCTGATGATACAGTGATAGTTTGGATGAATTATAGTTTCCACTAA
This sequence comes from Hymenochirus boettgeri, assembly GCA_019447015.1. NCBI lineage: Eukaryota > Metazoa > Chordata > Amphibia > Anura > Pipidae > Hymenochirus > Hymenochirus boettgeri. The sequence continues at coordinate 258,551,818 of CM033472.1, read as the reverse complement.
TGGGCAATTTAAAAAAAAAATTCCAGTGTACATACCCTTTAAGGGAGAACAAGAACAAATGATTGTGCCCTGAAAAGCGCCTTGTAGTGTAGCTTCCCAAACATGGTTAGAAATGTCTGTCAAGATGATAGGTTCCTCTACAGATTAATGCTGGAGACTATATTGTGATTCATGTTGATTGTATGAACGGTCCAGGAAACATTGGACAGCCTGATGGTTTTTTTCATTGATTGCATTCTAGTCCTCTATGTCCATGTGAGTAGACGCTCTGGTTTTGCATTTAGCTTGGTGGAATGCTGTAAAACTTTTAAAAGGTATAGCTTTCCTGAGAGCTGCCATGGGAACATGGAAATTACCCATATACTAAAGGGAGCTCTGAAGCCTTATTCTCTCCCTATCTAATTTAATTTATAGTGACGTTGGTCTATAGGCACTTCACACTGCAAAACCAGAGGCCCTGTGCACACTGATGATGGCTCAATAAAAGCTAAACTTGTCTGTAGTTAGCGCTCTGGTTTTGCATTTAGATCCTGAGAGCGTCCTGGAAATGACCCAGTCTATTATTTGTAGAAGAGGAGATGCATTAACGTTCCCAAAGGTCCATCGTGGAGATGTCTATGTAAGCCAGACTACCTATGTTTACCTAAACAAATGGGAACATGGCAACTTGTGGTTGTGGTCAGTGGACCTCTGGACATTGGACAATGTATCAACTTTCTACCTCCTACAACTTAGTGGCGAAAGGCAAAGGGAAGGTATTGGGATGTTAAACCCCCCCCCTGCAATTACTTGCAATTGGGAAGTGATCAGTCGTACCATCTGTCTTACATTGTTACGTGATTGCTAGCTTGAGAGTCATGTGACATAATGATAAATAATGATTTCATTGGCTATGATGTAAAATTAGGGAAAAAAATCTTCCTGTGTTTCTGGAATCCAACATATATTAAACTGCTTCTATAATTCATATGAAGGTTATAAATCTATCCAGCTTAATCTAATGGCCTATTTGCTGGAGAAGTAAATGGCACAGACGCTTGGCAGTGTTCATCATTGCCATACTGAGAAGATCTTCTAGCAGAGGAGAGGTTAAGGGTTAGAATAAAAATATCTCTCCGTTCCGAAGCGTTTGGAATGAACCAGTGTGAAAACTGTTCCAGGCAATTAGTGTAACAAGGGAAGTTTGGCCGCTCCTGCGGCAGTTTATTCAGAAAGGGCTTATTTGTAACTTCTTGGAGCTGGTTGTCGCTCAGTTGGTGTCCTGTCCTAGGAGACGGCCTGGAACATGCCAGTGGCAAAAGAACAGAATTTTTCTGAGGATAAGTGGCTCCCCTGAGATGTCGTTCATGATTTCCCTTCACACCGGCTCTAACACGACTTAGTGGAATGCAGAGTAAGTGTCTTACGTGTGGATTTCACGCATCTCATATTTGTCTTACTCTTTCTGGGCGACCACTTAGAGGTGACCCTGTTTTAGAAGTCATTATCTATGGTGCATAATGGGCTGTGTGTGACCTACACTAGAGAAAAGCAAGCAATACAAAACACATACCCAATGTGTCGATATTTCATTACAAAGGGTATCGCCGGAATTTAGACACGACCAGTCACTCCCAAACAATCAGGGAATTCAATAAAAATTCTTATCGTAAAAATGTGCTAATTTTGCCCCAACCAATCAGATGTTAGCTTTCAAATGTTAATAAGATCTGATTGGTTGGGGCAAAATTAGCCCATTTTTAACGATAGAACTTTTATTGAATCTCCCTGAATGTCTCGGCATAATGTTGCAAAATCATGGACGATCGTGGGGTCTTCAAAATTTCTCCTTCAACTAGTTCATAGTGATGGACTTGAGATCAGTATCTGACCAGGGGCTAAAGTAGCAGCCTGTATGACGCCTGAACACCCTTACTGTATTGTAATTATTCTACGCCTGTATGTAGCCTGAAACCCTTACATGTATTTGTAATTATTCTACGCCTGTATGACGCCTGAAACCCTACATGTATTTTAATTATTCTACGCCTGTATGTAGCTTAAACCCTTACATGTATTTGTAATTATTCTACGCCTGTATGTAGCTTCTGAACCCTTACATGTATTTGTAATTATTCTACTACGCCTGTATGTAGCCTGAAAACCCTTACATGTATTTGTAATTATTCTACGCCTGTCTGTAGACTGAACCCTTACAATGCATTTGTAATTATTCTACACCTGTATGTAGCCTGAAACCTTACAGTATTGTAATTATTCTACACCTGTATGTAGCTGTATGTAGCCTAAACCCTTAGCATTATTGTAATTATTTTACACCTATATGTAGCCTGACACCCTTACACGTTATTTGTGATGATTCTACGCCTGTATGTACCTGAAACCCTTACATGTATCTACGCCTGTATGTAGCTAAACCCTTACATGTATTTGTAAGTATTCTACGCCTGTATGTAGCCTGAAACCCTTACATGTTTTGTAATTATTCTACGCTGTATGTAGCCTGAAAACCTTAAGTATTTGTAATTATTCTCACCCTGTATGTAGCCTGAAACCCTTACATGTATTGTATTATTTCTACAGCTCTGTATGTAGCCTAACCCTTACAGTATTGATTATTCTACGCCTGTCTGTAGACTGAAACCCTACATGCATTGTAATTATTCTACACCTGTATGTAGCCTGAAACCCTTACATGTATTTGTAAGTATTCTACACCTGTATGTAGTCTGTAATGTAGCCAAACCCTTACATGTATTTTGTATTATTTTTACACCTATATGTAGCCTGACACCTTACACGTTTTGGTGATTATTCTACGCCTGTATGTAGCCTGAAACCCTTACATGATTCTACGCCTGTATGTAGCTTAAACCCTTACATGTATTTGTAATTATTCTACGCCTGTATGTAGCCTGAAACCCTTACATGTATTTGTAATTATCTACGCCTGTATGTAGGCCTGACACCCTACATGTATTTTGTAATTATCGACGCTGTATGTAGCCTGACACGATAGGTAAAGCACCGCATTACTGAAACGCTGCTCTGGCAGCTCCGCACCCTCCTCTCGTCGGTCGACGAGGCCAATAGGAAGGCAGGCTCTGCAACGAGCGTGCCTTCCTATTGGCCTCATCGCGCAAGGACAGGAGGGGGCGGAGCTGCCAAGCCAGCGTTTCAGTAACGCTGTGCTTAACTTTCATGAACCCAGGGGTGAGGACCTAGCGGTTCAGGTCCTCACCTGGGTAAAAGCTACTGACCTAAGAGAGGACGGGGAAGGTGAGTATAATTGTCCTTTAAGCAGACCCTTCTGTTATTTTTTTTCTGGCTGTTTAATTCTATAAACAGTGTACAATTGGATTTATAAGAATACTTTTGGCTAAACAAATTTTGACTAGGACCAGATTGCGCGTCTGTAAATGTATTAATTCCAACAATACCCATGCGGTAGCAAAGTTCTGCAATGGTATTTTTGGGCAATCAAGTTATGATCATAGTCGTAAATCTTTGATTGTACAACAGCAATTGTGCATTTTTTGTCTGCAACCATAGTTTAACGTCTGCAAATGCAAATTATGATTGCGGCAAGGATCATTAATGGAACAGGATAACAAAATAGCGGATACCGTGGCCTTTAAAATAAGGCCCTTATACACAGAAGCTGCTGACTAAAAATGTATCACTTGCCTCTCTAAGCAATATCTTTTTAGTAAACAACACAAAAATGGTGTCTGCCCCCTATTCTTTTTTACGGCCCAGACATGCCTCAGTAAAGTGCATCTCTTTAGTCAGCTAACTTGTATCCCTTTAAGGGGCAGGAGGGAGGAGGTGCTTGAAATGTTGACTTGGTAAAATTTTCACTTTTTTGAACGAAATCCCATAACAGACAAGAAATACGCAGCTGTAATTTATAAAGGATCGGTATCAGTAATTACCGATATCGTATCTTTATTCGGTTGTAACGCGGGTACACACCAGTCAATTTTTTCGACCGACCGGTTCATGTCACTTCGTCGATCGGCCGAAAATATTGGCTGATGTGGGCAGGCGGCCACGACGAACATCGATCATTCGTTCGTCCGAATCGGATGAGCAAACGATCGGGCCGAATTTGCTGTGCCAGACACATTTGTCCCGGCCGATGCTCACTCGTAGCGATGCGCGCGGTCGGGACAAAAAGTCCTCCATGTGTAACCAAGCCTAAGGTAACACAGCACAGTAACAGCTCTGGATTGAGACAATGTAGTACACGGTTTATCAGATCTCTGCTGTGAGAACACAAAGCAAAGAAACAGATGGAGTTGTCATCACACGACGAATCCACCTGTTGTGATATTAATATTTGTTACTCTTGCTCGCATAAAATGTCTTTATTACAATATAATAATACACACTCTAACGCAGCGATCCAACCAAGGCCAGTACACAATATGGATACAGCTTAAGACAAGTAAAACAAAAAAGCACCAACGTTAACGGCACGTAGCTAAGGTATTGCTTAGTAGGCTGCAGTCTGTAGATCCTATATATTAAAGGGTAACTATATGGAGTTTAAATTATTTTAAGATTTTAAGTCAGGAATATAGGAAAATCTACTGCTACCTCGGTGGGCAGTGAAGCTGCCAGAGTTGAAATAGGCTTCCCTACCTACCTGGAAATGGGACTTTGATTACATTTATGGGATTATAATCCCTTGTTGCCACTAAAACATGCTCTTTATGTAAACTGCCATCTGAAGGAACAAAAGTTCTACCCCAAAATAAAGGTAAAAAATACAGTTTCTTTGCTTCTAAAACATTTTATTTAACATGCCTTTAACTTTGGATTCACAACAGCAGAGGCATCAACCACACTTGTTTGAAAGATATGAGAGAGAGCTTTATTCGTGGCCCTTGTATTGAGGGAACTTTTAGGGGCACTTTAATTTTCTTCACAAAAGTTGAGCAAAGCAGGGGCATCATGCCCATGAGGCAGGTTGAAAATCCTGCTCAATGTGAGGCAATCCCGTCTATTAAGAAGTCAATGGCGTTGCTCTCTGATAATCCCATCAGTGTCTGCATTGTCTACACAGAAATGACGCAAGGTGCTGTAGTTTGTCATGAAGTATCGAATCATCTACACTATTGTACAAAACACTCCTATCTAACAAAATGTAATCTTAAGACCTGTACACACATGCGCTTTTATGTTGGCCATGAGCAAAAATCACAAAAATGAATTCCCAGCATGCCGCAGGAGCCTCGACATATGTGCGATTGCCGCCTACGTTCTGTGTAAAAGGAATACACGGGATCTAGTTTTTCTGTAATGAGAACAATAAAGTAAAATTACCCCCCTCCGATTAATGTACCCAGGATGAGGACCTAACTCTAGGAGAAGGTAGGAGAACCATGCCTTAAATAAAAGTTCCCTGCTCTGGTCCAGTTCGTTTTTTGTTTCTGCACATGCTACTGATTTCAGAAAGTACAGGAATTCTGAATTCCTTCACGAGTCATTAATTTTTAGCCTCAGTTCCCCTTTAAGCAAGAATTATAACCCTCCTGCATTGCGACTCTTTAAGAGAAAAATGATCCTCTAACTCATCTTTTCTAATCTAGTGGAAAAAAATAGCCATAGGGATGTGTTTAAGGTCTGTTCTTCTATTGACCAGTTTGCTTTTCACCAGAATGACATAAAGATCAATACTTGTTTCCGCATTGCTTCTTTAAATGAAAAGCCATGGCATCTTTGTGGGGATGTTCAGCAGTTCAGTGAATTAAAAATCAAAACCAATCAAAAACTTCCTTTATTTAAAACCTTTATAGGCAACATGACAGAATGAGATTAAATATTTCATTGAAATCCATTTCTGTGGTGGAAAAATAGTGTCCAATAGAAATACTAATTTTAATCACATTCTTAAAGTTTGTCTCATGCGGTTAGTAGTTTAATAAAGCCCCAATATGGAAAATACAGAGGGGTATTTTACATAAAACGCATGTTAATTTTGGGCCATTATTTATAAAGCGCGGCCCTGATATTGCAATAAGTTGATACCTAAACTACCAAATATATTCTATGGGGATGTTATCGTTGATTTCGACTTATCCGTAGATTTACGAAAACTTTGTACATAACAATCATTAAACCGATCAGCAATTATGGACAGCACGGTATGGCTCAAGTGGTAGCACTGTTGTCCTTGCAGCACTGAAGTCCTGTAGTTCGATCCCGACCCTTGGACACTGCAGGGGGTAGTTTGTATGTTCCTCCCCCGTCACTGCGCATAAGACCTCAGATAGGTAGTATGTGTTCATTATCAATGTGTTTCGATAGTAAGCTGTTCGGGCAAGGGCTGATGGAATTGTATACATGGATTGTAAAGCGCTACGAAGATGTAGGTGCCCTCTAAATCCACAATAATAAAATTAATGATAATAATAATAATTAACGATACTAAATGCGATACACGCCTTTATAAATTGGCCCTTCTGAGTGTAATTTACGCATACCCCCCCAATTTTAGTGGGACAGTTGTGAATTGGTGGATCCTTTTGAACCTGCATGTCATGGACCTGGCCCGCCAGGACAAACTAGTCCACCCATCACCTCCGCGCATACCACCAAAGTTTAACGACCCTGACTAAGTCCCCAGATGCCCCAAGTAATGTTTTACACTGACATCATTATTAAGAGAAAAAAAAAAAAAAAAATATCATATATAATATTATATATAATATGATATATGAGAAGAAGAGCACCATGTACTGTGTGACTGTCAAATAGACACCATGAACTGTGTGACTGTCAAATAGACACCATGTACCGTGTGACTGTCAAATAGACACCATGAACTGTGTGACTGTCAAATGGACACCATGTACTGTGTGACTGTCAAAGAGACACCATGTACTCTGTGACTGGCAAACAGACGCCATGTATCGTGTGACGGTCAAATAGACACCATGTACCGTGTGACTGTCAAATAGACACCATGT
>CM033472.1:258502612-258542981 GCA_019447015.1 Hymenochirus boettgeri | reverse complement strand
GACACCATGTACTGTGTGACTGTCAAAGAGACACCATGTACTCTGTGACTGGCAAACAGACGCCATGTATCGTGTGACGGTCAAATAGACACCATGAACTGTGTGACTGTCAAAGAGACACCATGTACCGTGTGACGGTCAAATAGACACCATGAACTGTGTGACTGTTTAATAGACCCCATGTACTGTGTGACTGTCAGACACCATGTACCGTGTGACTGTCAAATAGACAACATGTACTGTGTGACTGTCAAATAGACACCATGTACTGTGTGACTGTCAAATAGACACCATGTACCGTGTGACTGTCAAATAGACACCATGTCGGCCACAATACAAACGCGGCGATGGTGCTCGTCGTTATACATACGGCGATAGCGCTATTTCGCGGCCGCGATGTGTGGCAAGTATTTTTGGGGCCTATTTTAAACAAAAATTGCTACCAGTATATAATGAAAATGCCAGTTTCTGTGTCTTTAGTCATTTATTTGTGTCTCTCTATCCAACTCTGATCTCTATCTCTGTTGTCTATTTCACTGTCTTTTTTGCCTGTTTATCACGATCTGGCTGTGTGTCTATGTTTGTGGTTGTCTATCTGTCTGTGTCTTTTTGTTTGTCTCTAGTAAGTAGCTAGTGGGTGGCTTAATTGGGTGGAGAGAAGGTGTGGGCCTAAAAAAATTTGCGCACCGAGTGCCCAAGGGTGATCTTCATAGACCCTAGATACGCCCCGTGAAGTTAGGATAGCTGAACAAAGCATCACTAAGCCTAAACATTTTTTTAAGTATTAATAGTAAGAAGATGAGGACTGAGAATGTGGCACCATTAATTAATGGGGATAAGTTAGTTACGGAGGATGGCGATAAAGCAAATGTCTTGAAATTTTTTTTCCTCTTTATACAATATAGAAGATCCAAGTACAGATATCTATAGTATATGTAGCAATAAAGGTATAAAAGATTCAAGTTCACTTTGGTTAACCGAGGATATGGTACTGAAAAACTAAATAAGGTTAATATTAATAAATCTCCTGGACCGGATAAAATACATCCTCGGGTACTTAAGGAGCTAAGTTCAGTTTATCTAGGCCATTGTTTCTTATTTTTGCAGATTCCCTTAATCCGGAGGTGTCCCTGGATTGGAAAAAGGCTGATGTTATTCCAATATTCAAAAAGGGTCGTCGTTCACAGCCGTGTAATTACAGGCCTGTAAGTTTAACTTCAGTGGTGGGGAAGATCCTGGAAGGTTTAATAAGAACTGTTCTAGAGTATGTTTCAAGGACTGACATTATAAGTAGTTAACCAGCTGGATGTAGTCCAGTAGGTTAGGACCCAGCTAATTAAAGCGTATCAAAGTACCGTTAGGTTAGGACCCAGTTATATAAAGGAATATAAGTACCATAGGTTATGGGACCCATCTAATAAAGCTATTATAAGTACCAGGTAGGTTATGACCCAGACTATATAAAAGCTATATAAAGTACCAGTGGTGTAGGACCAGTTAATAAAGCTATTATAAAGTACCAGTAGTTAGGACCCAGTTATATAAAGCTATATAAAGTACCAGGAGGTTAGGACCCAGCTATATAAAGCTAATAAAGTACCAGTAGGGTAGGACCCGCTATATAGAGATATAAAGTACAGTAGGTTAGACCCAGCTATTATTTAAAGACCATAGTGGACCCAGCTATAGAAAAGTACCGTAGGGTAGGACCCAACTATATAAAGCTTATAAAGTACCAGTCGGTTAGGACCCAGTTTATTATAAAGATATATAAAGTACCAGTAGGTTAGGACCCCGTTATATAAAGCTATATAAGTACCAGTAGGTTAGGACCCAGTATAATAAAGCTATATAAAGTACCAGTAGGTTAGGACCCAGTATATTAAAGCTATATTAAGTACCAGTAGGTTAGGACCCAGTTATATAAAGCTATATAAAGTACCGTAGGTTAGGACCCAGTTATATAAAGCTATATAACAGTACAGTAGGTAGGACCCAGTTATATAAAGCTATATAAGTACCAGTAGGTTAGGACCAGTTATTAAAGCTATATAAAGTACCAGTAGGTTAGGACCCAGTTATATAAAGCTATATAAGTACCAGTAGGTTAGGACCCAGCCTATTTATAAGCTAATAAAGTACCAGTAGGTTAGGACCCAGCTATATAAAGAAAAAAAATACAGTAGGTTAGGACCCAACTAATATAAGCTATATAAAGTACCAGTAGGTTAGGACCAGTTAATAAAAGCGATATATAAAGTACCAGTAGGTTAGGACCAGTTATTTAAAGCTATATAAAGTACCAGTAGGTTAGGGACCCAGCTATATAAAGCTATATAAAGTACCAGTAGGTAGGACCCCAGTTATATAAAGCTAATAAAGTACCAGTAGGTTAGGAACCCAGTATATATAAGCTATATAAAGTACCAGTAGTTAGGACCATTTATAAAGCTATATAAGTAACCAGTAGGTTAGGACCCAGTTATATAAAGCTATATAAAGTACCAGTAGGTTAGGACCAGTTATATAAAGCTATATAAGTACCAGTAGGTTAGGGACCCAGTATATAAAGCTATATAAAGGTACCAGTAGGTTAGGACCATTATATAAGCGTAATAAAAGTACAGTAGGTTAGGACCCCAGTTATATAAAGCTATATAAAAGTACCAGTAGGTTAGGACCCAGTATATAAAGCTATATAAAGTACCAGTAGGTAGGACCCAAAGCTATATAAAGTACCAGTAGGTTAGAACCAGTTATAAAGCTATATAAGTACACGAGGTTAGGACCCATATATAAGCATATAAAGTACCAGTAGGTTAGGACCCAGTATATAAAGCTATATAAAGTACCAGTAGGTTAGGACCCAGTTATATAAGCTATATAAAGTACAGTAGGGTTTAGGTACCCAGGCTATATAAAGCCATATAAAGTACCGGTAGGTTAGGACCCCAGTATATAAAGCTAGATAAAGTACCAGTAGGTTAGCCCGTCAGTTATATAAAGCTATATAAGTACCATGGTAGACCATTAATAAAGTTAAAGTACAGTGGTTAGGACCCCAGCTATATAAAGCTATATAAAGTACCAGAGGTTAGACCCCAGTTATATAAAAGCATATAAAGTACCAGTATGTTAGGACCCAGTTATAAAGCTATATAAATGTACAGAAGGTTAGGACCCAGTTATATAAGTAGATAAAGACCAGCGGTAGGAACAGTTATATAAAGATATATAAGTACCAGTAGGTTAGGACCAGTTATTTAAAGCTATATAAAGTACCAGTAGGTTAGGACCAGCTATATAAAGTTATACTAAAAGTACCAGTAGGTTAGGACCCGCTATATAAAGTACCAGTAGGTTAGGACCTAGTATATAAAAGCTATATAAAGTACCAGTAGGTTAGGACCCAGTTATATAAAGATATAAAGTACCGGTAGGTTAGGACCCAACGATATAAGCTATATAAAGTACCAGTATGTTAGGACCAGCTATTTAAAGCTAATAAAGTACCAGTAGGTTAGGAACCCAGTTATAAAAGCTAATAAAGTACCAGTAGGTTAGGACCAGTTATATAAAGCTATAAAAGTACCAGTAGGTTAGGACCCAGTTATATAAACTATAAAAGTACCAGAGGTTAGGACCAGTTTATATAAAGCATATAAAGTACCAGTAGGTTAGGGACCACAGCTATATAAAGCTATATAAAGTACCAGTAGGTTAGGACCCAGTTAATAAAGATATAAGTACCAGTAGGTTAGGACCCAGCATAAAAAGCTATATAAAGTACCAGTAGGTTAGGACCCAGTTATTAAAGCTAAATACGTACCAGTAGGTTAGGACCCGCAGTATATAAAAGCTATATAAGTACCAGTAGGTTAGGACCCAGTATATAAAGCTATATAAAGTACCGATAGGTTAAGACCCAGCTATATATAAAGTACCAGTAGGTTAGGCCCCAGCTATATACAAGTACCAGTAGGTTAGGACCCCAGCTATATAAATTACCAGTAGGTTAGGGGACCCAGATACAAAACCAACTTATGAAACTAATGCTTAATTTTAACCAGGGGTTTAGCAGGCTGTTGTAAGTGCAACCTTATGGCGATAGCAATATGCAATTAGAATTGTTTGGGCTTGTAGTCTGTTATGTTGTGTGTATTGTATTTTAGTCCTAGTTACCTTTTAACATGGATGTAAAACAACAGGCCCAATTTCTATATTTGTGGTTTAATCATTAGTATTAAGGAAGTCATATTTGATGGGTTTCCATACAAATCCATATCTCCAGTCGTTAGATATCCTCGATTTGTTAAATCGTGTATCTGGCTTCGCTCCGATCGTTGAAAATTATGCCTGAAGTGAGATAGGAACACATATTATTCAACCCAAATCCCTGAATGTTGATTGGCCGTGTAGCAATCCAAAATAAGGAGCTGAGGGACCGGAAACAGACTGAGATTCCCATAAAAAAGTAATGCTTTATTCAAAGTATTAGAGTACGAAAAAGCAGACAGAGAGGTCACAGCGGCGCCGAACCCAGAGGAATCAGACAAATAGTCAGTTGGACTGATACACACTTTTATCAAGGCACGATGTGTCTCGTGTATGGCCTGCTTTTTAAATTCCAGCTAGGCCAGCCAACACTAGTGGCGTTTTCAGAGTTGTGTGCACACGAGCAGGGCATATGCGGGGTGTTAAAATAGAGATCACGGGAACACAAAAAACTCCCGATATTTCAAGCCACACGTAGCCGCAAGCGTTTTGCGTTTTGCAACATTCTTTTTATGGAAACGCATGGTTTTATAATTATTAAGTACAAAAACGCCATGCCGCAATGCGGAGCAATATGTAATTACGCAAAATTCGCACACAATTATGTGTGCGATTAGTGCATTGTAGAGAAACTGCCAATATTAGCACAGGGAGACATGTCTGAGCTCAACGTGCTAGGGAGGAGTGTTACTTGACAGGCACGGTAGTCATCTGCAGCGTTGGGGTCGGTTTCAGCCATCAAACTTGCAGATACTCGGACAATACTAGGTCGGATCATACAGGAATTGTTGTTGTATCTGACCATGGTGTATGGCAGCCTTAGAAAACAGAAGTTAATTTGCCTGGCTTCTCGTAAAAGTGTTAATTTTTCAATGCAAAGCATAATATACTTATTAAATCCTTCAGCCTGACGGCAAGTAATTATCGTGTGTCTATAGTCCAACGGGGGTCACTGATAGAGTCAACGTCACGTATGCATTTACTGCTGGTAAATACGAGTCCATCCTGTTCTGATATTTACTTCACTGACGAGCGAGGCTGATTAACTGGAACCAGCTAATATTTATGGGGTTCCTTATCGAGCTCTTCTTTGAGTGTCTTCTATACAACAGTATATGGAACTATATTTGGTTATACGTGTTCTACCCCCTACGATCTCCCGTAAGAACCTAATGCAAAGCTTAGAAAGGATATGAACATTTTTGTTTTGCTTTTTTTGGCACTATCTTAGGAAACTTGACTGCAACCACTGGAAGGAGGAAAACTAGTCTTTGTCTGTGTCTCATTTTTTAACACTCTCTTTTGTTTGCAGTTTTAAACTGAACTCTTGGCGAACTAATAAAGCTGCTGAAAAATGGTCTTAAAAGCACATTAACAATGTAACTGAAAAAAGTTTATTTAAATTGGACCATTACTTGGAAACTATAATTCTTCCAACACCACAGTACAATCCATCATCATTTTACAGTGGATCGTGTCCCTATTTCTTTATTATTATTAATCATAAACCATTCATGCTTGTGGCGTTTGGTGGTAGTGGGAGTGGACAGTTGGTTTGCGGCGAATGGCTGGTGGAACATTCCTCTCTCTGTGCTGGCTCATAGTGGTACTGAGCATGCTTGCCCTCACAGATAGTCATGTAGATGGAAGGATGCGTCGGTTTTAAGATAGAGAGGAGTTGTAACAAAAAACAAGTACGGGACTGAAATGCAGCAAAATACACCACTACTTACACAGTATGGATTTTTATAGTTAAGAGACTGCCCTTTAAAAGACAATTAGAATCTCTGTGACTGCTAAGCATTCTTCAGCTTGTCATACTTACCAAAGATTTCTCACGCTCCAGTCCATCTCCACATTGCAGCTGGTCCATGATCTGGTCAATGGAAAGATGGCAGTATCGTGTCTTCCCATGGTCTCACTGAAGCTGAAAGGCGGAGTTAAACTAGACCTGCGAGGAAGTGTTGACTGCTTATAGGACGTGTAGCCCAGGTTTAGTTTATTGAGTTAATTAAGTTCAATTCCCCGCAAAAGGACCATTTCCAATCAACAAAGTTCAGTGTGGCATCAGAAACAGCAGATATAGGCAAAAAAATTCCACTTTGTTGCAGTCACCCCTTTAATAATGATACAGTTCTCCCACGATTAGTAGGGGTGTGTGGCAGGTCAGGAACAATCTCCAGATACTTCTTCTATACTTTATATACAGGAGAATGTTTAACTGCGTTAGCCACATCTTTCATAGAAGATTATACACAGTCGATTTGTTTCACTGATTCCAACAAATGAATCAATAAAATTGACCCATTGTGGCGTCGGTCTGTGTTAGATGCTCTGCAAATGTTAGGGCTCGTTCATTTATTAAGAAGTATTGGATGAGACACCAATCGAACATTCTCAGATATTATATAGATCCGTACAAATAGAAACTACAGTATAGATTCATACAAGTCATTTCAATATTATAGTATCCCCGTACCAACCAGAACTAACAGTATATGATAATACCAGTAATTCTCAATATTAATAATATCCCCGTAACCAACCAGAACTACAGTATATGTATTTAATACCAGTAATTCTCAATATTATATAGTATCCCCGTACCAACCAGAACCACAGTATATGTATTAATACCAGTCATTCTCAATATTATATAGTATCCTGTACCAACAGAACTACAGTATATGTATTACGGTAATACCAGTATTCTCGATATTATATAGTACCCTGTCCAACCAGAATACAGTATATTATTATACCAGTAATTCTTAATATAATAGTATCCCTGTAACCAACCAGAACTACAGTATCTGTATTATACCAGTAATTCTCAATATATATAGTATCCCTGTTACCAACAGAAATACAGTATATGTATTAATACCAGTAATTCTCCAATATTATACCAGTCCCCTGTTCCAACCAGAACTACAGTATATGTATTAATACAGTAATTCTCAATATTATATAGTACCCTGTACCAACCAGAACTAGAGTATATGTAATACCAGTAATTCTCAATATTATATAGTTCCCTGTACCAACCAGAACTACAGTATATGTATAATACCAGTAATTCACAATATTTTATATTATCCCTGTACCAACCAGAACTACAGTATTTGTATAATACCAGTATTCACAATATTATATAGTATCCCTGTACAAACCAGAATACAGTATATGTATTAATACCAGTAATTCTCAATATTTTATAGTATCCGTCGTACAACCAGAACTACAGTATATGTATTAACCCAGTAATTCTCAATAATTTATAGTATCCCTGTACCAACCAGAAAAATACAGTATATATAAGATTAATACCAGTAATTCTAATATTATTATGTATCCCTGAACAACCCGAACTGCATTTATGTATTTAAGGGCATGTCCATCATGTAGTATAATAAAATCCTTACCTCACATCCCAGCTCCATATGGTTCCTCATGTAGTCCCCCCCAAAGTCCCTAAACTGCCCACCAGAAGGAATAGGGCTCTGCCTCCTATTGGCCCCGGGAGAAGTTTGGCATGCGTACTGCAGCCTCTCCCATCCCTCTCCCTCCCGATTAGGATTCCTCCCCTAGTGTAAAACCCTTAGATATAAACATTCCCCCTGTCCCTCCCAGTCCCAAACGCTCTATTTTATTTTAGAAAGTGCCCCAAACTTACTTACCTTCATCTTTCCTCCGCCGCACTGAAACTCCCGGAAGCCGCGTCCGTGATTGGCTGCCGCTCAGCCAATCACAGACGAACTGCTGTCCTGCCCCTCTGTTGCATTTTCTCGCAAGCAGAGGGCCTGGCAGCGCGGTGGAGGAAAGAGAGAAGGTAAGTAAAGTTTGGGGCACTTTCTAAAAATAAAAATAGAGCAGTGTGGGGTGGGGGGACATGTTATATCAAAAAATTTCAAGGGTGGCATTACCCTTAATACCAGTAATTCTTAATATTATATAGTATCCCTGTACTACCAGAACTACAGTATATGTATTAATACCAGTAATTCTAATATTATATAGTATCCTTTGTTACCAACCAGAACTACAGTATATGGATTATACTAGTAATTCTTATATTATTTATAGTATCCCCGTACCACCAGAACTACAGTGTATGTATTAATACCATAATTACAATATCATATAGTATCCCTGTACCAACCAGTAACTACAGTATATGTATAATACCAGTAATTCTCAATATTACATAGAATCCCTGTACAACCAGAACTACAGTATAATGTATTAATACCAGTAATTCTCAATTTAATTAGAATCCCTGTACAACCAGAAATACAGTATATGTATTAATACCAGTAATTCTCAATATATATAGTATTCCGTACAACCAGAACTACAGTATATGTATTAATACCAGTCATTCTAATAATATATAGTATCCGTACCAACCAGAACTACAGTATATGTATTAATACCAGTATTCTCAATATTATATAGTATCCCCGACCAACCAGAACTACAGTATATGTATTAATACCAGTAATTCTCAATATTATAGTATCCCCGTACCAACCAGAACTACAGTATAGTATTAATACCAGTAATTCTCAATATTATATAGATCCCCGTACAAACCAGAACTACAGTATATGTATATACCAGTCATTCTCAAATATATAGTATCCCCGTACCAACCAGAACTACAGTATATGTATTAATCCAGTCATTCTCAATATTATATAGGATCCCCGTACCAACCAGAACTACAGTAATAGTATTAATACCAGTAATTCTCAATATTATTATAGTATTCCCTGTACCAACCAGAACTACAGTATATGTATTAATACCAGTAATCTCAAATATATATTATCCAGTACCACAGAACTACAGTATATGTAGTAATACCAGGAATTCTCAATATTATATAGATCCCCGTACAAAACAGAACTACAGTAATGTATTAATACAAGTAAGTATCTCAATATATATGTATCCCGTACCAACCAGAAACACAGTATATGTAGTAATACCAGTATTCTCAATATATAGTATCCCCGTACCAACAGAACACCGTATATGATTAATACCAGTCATTCTCAAGATTAATGTATCCCCGTACCAACCAGAACTACAGTATAGTGTGTAATACCAGATTCTCAATATTATTTACATTTATTTAAGAGGTATAGCTTTAGTCAGGAATTACATAGTTACTAGCGTGCCAATATACACAGGAAGTGGGATCGCTTTTAGGCATAGGGAAGTGGACTGAAATAGGGTTGATGTAGAGAGATGTTAGGTTAAAAGGAAGGGATTGTGGGTTTGCAGACAGACATGCCCTTAAAGTAGAGAAAATGGGTGGATTATTATAACGGATAATTTTATCCCCTACAAAAAATAGTGGAAATTAGAGGCACTTTAGTGTTCCATGCCCTTTATAGAAGCAACTCAGCAGGTGGCCTTATGTGGCTCATGCTTTATATGGACTCCTCAGACCTTTAATGTCCTTATAATTTACAATGGGGTACATTATCTACTATATTGAGTATTGGAGACTGCAGAAACATTTTGCTACATTTCAATCCTCGATTTAAGAATTAATGAGTTATTAATCCCCAATCCCTTCAAAAGTTTTCCTACTGAATTTCCGCACATTGACCTTGACGGAACTTTCGCCTCTTTTCCACGGTTAAAAAAATCGCAGTGAAATGCGATAAACACAAAAAATATTGAGACCCTTTATCAGGAAGAAATGTTTTTACAGAAAAAAAACCTTATTGTACAGGTTTTTTTCTATATTATAAATTTTCCTCCGAGTTCACAAACCGCTGGACATTACTGAGAGAACTGATGGTTATTGGATTGAACAAGCACGAAACGTTAACCCCAGTCAGCTTGTCTCTGATTACACAGGGAAGTCACGTCTGTTCGTCTCTGTGCAGACTTTTCGGACAGCAGCCATTTTTATTATTCGTATAGTCTGGTCAAGATGTATGCTCTTAAATCTGTGTCCCGGGGCTCCAGCACTCACAGCGGCATCTATTCAGCTAGAGGCCTTTTCAGGCGCGAGGATCCAGGCTAATTGCAGGCACCTGGGTTCTTTGTGCATCTCCCTCCTGTTTAATATCCAGAGCAGATAATGAACTCATGTCCATGGGTCCAAGGAAACGAAACGTCCTGTTTCTCAGCACAACTTATGGCTTGTACCTCGTGGCCTAATGTCTACATCCAGCCTGTTCATGGCCAGGGATGGGGGATGATGAGAATGGATGCCCATTGAGATTATGGGTAAAAGTGATTTAAATTACAGTCTGTGGGCAGTGTGTGGAAGCAGAAGGTCTATAGACTGGACAAATCTCTTGTGTAGGATCAGATGAATGGGGGTGTGATTTTAAGAAAGGGGGTTTGGGGTCCCTGGGGGACCCCAATTGCGATGTTACTTGTGTGTATGGTATGATACCTTTGTAGATATATAACAAAATGTATAAATGTATCCTGCTTGTTCGTGTTCAGGGCCAGGGCAAAACACACTGTGCATGATTGTAATTCTTTTCTTATATAGCGCTACATTACTTCATTCAAACACATCTGGCCCTGCCTGAAGAGCTTACAACCTATTATTATGTCTTTATGATTGGGGGAACCTAAGCAGCGCCGGAGGAGCTGAGAGAACATTCAAACTCCTTACAGATGGGGAGGATTATGAACCCAAGGGAATCATGGTTAAAACCAGCTCCTGGTTCTGGTTCCTGCCTGGTTCAGTTATAGTATTCAACCTCTAACCCTTTCCTTGTTCTAATGATTACTCCTGTTTGGTTTATAGTCTAATAGACGGTTTTCCAATAACCTGATACTCTCAGCACAGTGGAGAGCAGGATCAAGAATTAATAACGTACAAAGATATCAAACTCTAATGTGTTCTGTTAAATACCAGCAAGGAACAGGTACAGAACTGACGTTGGTTGATAATTACCAAGTCTACAATATGCTGTAGACTGTCTGGTGGAATGTACCATACTGTGGGGTGTATGGTGGATGTAACATTTCAATGCTGGGGTGTTGGTGGAATGTACCATACAATGCTGGGGTGTCTGGTGGAAGTACCATACCAATGCTGGGGGTCTGGTGGAATGTTACCATACAAGACTGGGGTGTCTGGTGGAATTGTACCATTACAAGACTGGGGGTGTCTGGTGGAATGTACATACAAAGACTGGGGTGTTGGTGGAATGAACCATACCAGAGGGGTATGGTGTAATGAACATACAAGACTAGGGGTCTGGGTGGAATGTGCTTATGAGACTGGGGTGTCTGATGGAATGTACCATACGAGACTGGGGTGTATGTGGAATGTACAATACAGGACTGGGGTGTTGTACTGGTGGAATGTAATATACAGAGGATGGGGTGCTGGTTGGAATGTACTATACAGGACTGGTGTGTCTGGTGAATGTACATACAAGACTAGGGTGTCTGCTGGAATGTACCATACAAGAGTGGGGTGTCTGGTGGAATGTACATACAAGACTGGGTGTCTGGTGGAATGTACCATTAAATGCTGGGGTGTCTGGTGGAATTTACCATTAAATGCTGGGGTGTTGGGTGGAATGACTATACAGGACTTGGGTGTCTGGTGGAATGTACCATACGAGACTGGGGTGTCTAGTGGAATGTACCATACAAGGATGGGGTGTCTGGTGGAATGTACCATATAAGACTGGAGTGTCTGGTGGAATGTACCATACAAGAATGGGGTGTCAAGTGGAATGTACCATACAGACTGGGGTGTCTAGTGGGGATGGACATACGAGGATGGGGTGTCTGGTGGAAGTACCATATAAGAATGGAGTGTCTGTGGGAATGTACCATACAAGACGTGGGGTGTGGTTGGTGGAATGTACCATACAAGACTGGGGTGTCTGTTGGAAATGTACCATACAAGACTGGGGGGTCTGTTGGAATGTACCATACAAGACTGGCTGTGTCTGGTGAAATGTTACTAATGACACTGGGGTGTCTGGTGGAATGTACCATTCAAGACTGGGTGTCTGGTGGAAGTACCATACGGATGGGTGTCTGGTGAAATGACCTACAAGACAGGGTGTCTGTGGAATGTACCATAAAATGCGGGGTGTCTGGTGGAAGTTACCATACAAGAAGGGGGGTGTCCTGGTGGAATGTACCATTAAATGCGGGGTCTGGTTGGGATGGGATGATGTACATTAAAGCTGGGGTGTCTGGGAATGTACATATACAGGACTGGGTGTCTGGTGGAATTACCATACGAGACTGGGGTGTCTAGTGGAAGTGACCATACAAGATGGGGTGTCTGGTGGAATGTACCATATAAGACTGGAGTGTCTGGTGAATGTACCATACAAGACTGGTGGTTTGTAGTGGAATGTACCATACGAGACTGGGGTGTCTAGTGGAATGTACCATACGAGGATGGGGTGTCTGGTGGAATGTACCATATAAGACTGGAGTGTCTGGTGGAATGTACCATACAAGACTGGGGTGTAGTCTATGTACAATGAGGCCTGTAGGTCTGTACATGAGTCCTGTAGTCCGATGTACTAATTAGTCCGTATTTTATGTACTATGCGGCCCTAGGTCTATGTAAAATAAGGCCCGTGGTCGATGTACACTGATGTCTGTAGGTCTTGTAGCAATTCGGTCTGTTATGTCTATGTACAATGATGTCTGTGGTCTACGTGTACTATGACCCATATGTCTAGGTACAATGAGGCCCTTATGTCTAGTACAAATGAGGTCCGTAGGTCTCTGGACAATAGGCCCGTAGGTCTATTAACCATGGGAAGGTCCGTAGGTCATGTACAATGCGGTCCGTAGGTCTATGTACAATGAGTCCGTATGTCTCGTACAATATGAGGTCCTCGTAGTTCTATGTACAATGAGGTCCTGTAGGTCTATGTACAATGAGGTCCTCCGTATGTCCTATGTATATGAGGCCCTTAGTTCTATTTTAACCTGAGAGACCCTAGTTCTAGTACAATGAGGTCTTTAGTCTATGTACAATGAGGCCTGTAGGTCCTATTAACAATGAGCCTGTAGGTAAATTTACAATGAGGGTCCGTAGGGTCTATGTACAATGAGGCCTTAGTCTATGTACAATGAAGGCCTGTAAGGTCTATGTACAATGAGGCCCTGTCTGTCTATGTCCATGAAGGCCTGTAGGTCTATGTACAATGAGGTCGGTAGGTCTGATTTACAATGAGGTCCTTTAGGTTAATGTCCTAGGATGCCCGTTAGGTCTATGTCCTGAGGCCCGTAGGTCTATGTACAATGAGTTCTGTAGGTCTTATGTAACAATGAGGTCTTTATGATCCTATGTACAATGAGTCTTTAGGTTTCATGTACTATGAGCCCCTAGGTCTATGTACAATAGGCCCGTAGTTATTGTACAGTGAGGTCCGTAGTCTATATGTACAATAGGGTCCGTAGGTCTATGTACACTGAGGTCCGTCGGTCTAATGTACACTGAGGGCCGTAGGCTATGTACAATGATGTCTTGTAGGTCCTATGTACAATTGAGGTCTGGTAGGCTATTCAATTGAGGTCTGTCGGTGTCCTATGTACATAGAGGCCTTATATCTATGTACAATTAGGCCTGTAAGGTCTAGGTGTACAATGAGGCCTGTAGGTCTATGTAGCTGAAGTCTGAGGTCTGTAGGTCTTTTTTACATGAGGTCTGTAAGGTCTAGTACAATGCTATCGGTAGGTCTATGTACAATGAGGTCTGTAGGGTCTATGTACATGAGGTCTGTATGGTCTATGTAAATGAGGTCTGTTCGGTCTCTGTCCAATGCGTTCTTAGGTCTAATGTACAATGAGGCCGTAGTTCTATTTACAATGAGGCCCGTATCTATGTACAATGATGCCCGTGGTCTTATGTAAATGAAGGCCCCGTAGGTCTATTACAAGAGTCTGTAGGTCTATGTTACAATGAGGTACTGTATGGTCTATGACATGAGTCTGTAGTCTATTTTCTAATGATGTCCTGTATGTCTATGTACATGAGGCCCGTATGTCTATGTACATGAGTGTAGAGGGGGTCCTGGTGGGAAATAATACTCAATGAGTAACAATGAGTCTGTAGTTCTATGGTCAATGGAGGTCTGTAGGTCTATTACAAGAGGTCCTGTAGGTCTTGTACCATGAGGCCTGTAGGTCTATTACAATGAGGGCCCGTAGGTCCTATTTCTAATGATGCCCGTGGTCATGTACTCATGTGGGCCCGTAGATTGATTACTGGGCAATGGTATTGTCTAGGCAATCCTGCAATTCTGATGCATTAGTAAATGCAAACTATCACAACGTAATTTACCTTGAAATCGTCATTGTAAGTTTGAGTCGCAGGCGTAGCAATTCCAGTATTAAGGCCCGTATCACTATTTAGTGAATTCCGTAAATATTGGGTGAGATTAACAGCTCCCTATGAGAGAAGTGCGATGTCTTCCAGCTATGGGCATCCGTGGAAGTGTTTAGGATAACAGCAGACATAAACTTTTCTCCCATTGACTTTAATAAGTAGAACTTTCATACCCTGCCTAGTCCAGTAGGTTAGGACCCAGCTAATTAAAGCGTATCAAAGTACCGTTAGGTTAGGACCCAGTTATATAAAGATATATAAAGTACAGTAGGTTATGACACCATCTAATAAAGCTATTATAAGTACCAGGTAGGTTAGGACCAGATATATAAAAAGCTATATAAAGTACCAGTAGGTGAGGACCGAGCTAATAAAAGCTATTATAAAGTACAGTAGTTAGGACCCCCAGCTATATAAAGTCTATATAAAGTACCAGAGGTTAGGGACCCAGTATATAAAGCTAATAAAGTACCAGAGTGTAGGGACCCCGCTTTAGTAGTATAAAGATACATAGTTAGACAGTATTTACACGTAGTGGACCCAGCTATAGAGAAGTACCGTAGGGTAGGACCCAACTAATAAAGCTTATAAAAGTACCAGTCGGTTAGGACCACAGTTATTTATAAAAGCTATAAAATATGTACAGTAGGTTAGGACCACGTTATATAAAGCTTATATAAGTACCAGTAGGTTAGGACCAGTTATATAAAGCTATATAAAGTACCAGTAGGTTAGGACCCAGTATATTAAAGCTATATATTAAGTACCAGTAGGTTAGACCCAGTTCATATAAAGCTATTAAAAGTACGTAGGTTAGGACCCAGTTATATAAAGGCTATATAAAGTAACAGTAGGTAGGACCCAGTTTATATAAAGCTATAATAAGTACCAGTAGGTTAGGACCAGTTATAAAGCTATATAAAGTACCAGTAGGTAGACCCAGTTATATAAAGCTATATAAGTACCAGTAGGTTAGGACCCAGCTATATAAAGCTAATAACCAGTACCAGTAGGTTAGGATACCCAGCTATATTATAAGAAAAAATACAGTAGGTTAGGACCCAAACTAATAAAGATATATAAAGTACCAGTAGGTTAGGACCAGTTATAAAGCTATATATAAAGTACCAGTAGGTAGGCCCAGTTATCTAAAGCTATATAAATACCAGTAGGTTAGGCACCAGCGTATATAAAGCTAATAAAGTACCAGGTAGGTAGGACCCCAGTTATATAAAGCTATATAAAGTACCAGTAGGCGGAACCCAGGTTATAAAAAGCTATATAAAGTACCAGTAGGTTAGGACCAGTTTATAAAAGCTATATAAGTAAAGTAGGTTAGGACACCAGTTATATAAAGCTATATAAAGTACCAGATTAGGTTAGGACCCAGTTATATAAAGCTATATAACAGTACCAGTAGGTTAGGGACCCAGTTATATAAAGCTATATAAAGGTCCAGTAGGTTAGACCCAGTTATATAAGCGATAATAAAAGTACAGTAGGTTAGGACCCAGTTAATATAAAGCTATATAATAAGTACCAGTCAGGTTAGGGACCCCAGCTATAAAAGCTATTAAAGTACCAGTAGGTAGGACCCAAGACCAAAGCTATATAAAGTACCAGTAGGTTAGGATCCTTTAAAGTTATAGTCAGTAGTAGGCCTATATAAGCATATAATAGTACCGTAGGTTAGACCCAGTATATAAAGCCTATATAAAGTACCAGTAGGTTTAGGACCCAGCTATATATAAGCTATATAAAAGTACAAGTACCAGGATTAGCTATATCATAGGTACCCAGTTTATAAGCTATAGTAGTCATAGGTTAGCCCAGTATTACATAAGAGTACCAGGTAGGTTAGGACCCCAGTATATAAAGACTAGAAAAGTACCAGTGAGGTATGACGCCCAGTTCAGTTATATAAAGCTATATAATACAGTGGTACCAGTAGAAAAATAAGTACAGGTTAGGCCCCGCTATATAAAGCTATATAAAGTACAGTAGAGTTAGACCCCAGTTATATAAAGCATATAAAGTACCAGTAGTTAGGACCCAGTTATAAAGCTATATAAAGTGTACAGAGGTTTAGGACCCAGGTTATATCAAGGTAATTAAAGTACCAGCAGGTTAGGACCCAGTTATATAAAGATATAATAAGTACCAGTAGGTTAGGACCAGTTATTTAAAGCTATATAAGAGTACCAGTAGGTAGGACCAGCTAATAAAGTTATATTAAAAGTACCAGTAGGTTAGGACCGCCTATATAAAGTACCCAGTAGGTTAGGACCTAGTTATATAAAACTATATAAAGTACCAGAGGTTAGGACCCCAGTTATAAAGATATAAAGTACCGGATAGGTTTGGACCCAACTGATATAAAGCTATATAAAGTACCAGTATGTTAGGACCCAGCTATATTTAAAGCTAATAAAGTACCAGTAGGTTAGGACCAGTTATAAAAGCTAATAAAGACCAGTAGCGTTAGGACCAATTATATAAAGCTATAATAAGTACCAGTAGGTAGGACCCAGTTATAAAAGCTATATAAAGTACAGAAGGTTAGGACCAGTTATATTAAAGCCATATAAAGTACCAGTAGGTTAGGGACCAGCTATATAAAGCTATATAAAGTACCAGTAGGTTAGGACCCAGTTATATAAAGATAATAAACGTACAGTAGGTTAGGACCCAGCTGATATAAAGCTAATAAAGTACCAGGTAGGTTAGGCTCCAGTTATTAAAGTTATAATAGTACCAGTAGGTTAGGACCCCTCAGGTTATAAAAGCTATATAAACAGTACCAGTAGGTTAGGACCCATATATAAACTATATAAAGGTACCGTAGGTTAAGACCCAGCTTATATAAAGTACCAGTAGGTTCAGGCCCAGCTATATAAGTACCAGTAGGTTAGGACCCCAGACATAGAAATTACCAGTAGGTTAGGGGACCAGATACAAAACCAACTATTGAAACAATTGCTTTAATTTTAACCAGGGGTTTAGCAGGTGTTGTACAGTGCAACCTTATGGCAGGATAGCCAATATGCAATTAGAATGTTTGGGCTTGTAGTCTGTTATGCTTGTGTGTATGTGTATTTTAGTCTCTAGTTACCTTTTAACATGGATGGTAAACAACAGCCCAATTTTGTATATTTGTGGTACAGTTATATTAAAGGAAGTCATATTTGGAGGGTTCCATACAAATCCATATTTCCAGTCGTAAGATATCCCGATTTGTTTAAATCGTGTATTGGCTGTCGCTCCGATCGTTGAAAATTCATTACCTGAAGTGCAGATAGGAACACTATTATTCAACCCAAATCCCTGAATGTATGATGGTCCGTGTATGCGCAATCCAAAATAAGGAGCTGAGGTACCGGAAACAGACTGAAGATTCCCATAAAAAGTAATGCATTTATTCAAAGAATAGATACAGAGAAGAGCAGGACAAGAGAGAGCCACAGCGCCGAATGAAACCCAGGATCAGGAACAATATCGTTAGGGACAATACACACTTTTTATCAAGGCACGATGTGTCGTGTATGGCCTGCTTTTTTAAAATTCCAGCTAGGCCAGCCACCACTAGTGGCGTTTTGAACGTTGTGCACACGACAGGGCATTGCGGGTTTGTTTAAAATAGAGATCACGGGAACACAAAAAAACTCCCGATATTTCCAATGCGCACACGTTAGCGCAAGCGTTTTGCGTTGCAACATTTTTATGGAAACGCATGGTTTTATAATATTAAGTACAAAAAACGCCATGCGCAATGCGGAGCATATGTATTTCGCAGAAAATCGCACACAATTATGTGTGCGATTTAGTGCATTGTAGAGAAACTGCCAATTTAGCACAGGGAGACATGTCTGAGCTCAACGCTAGGGACAGGAGGTTACTTGAGGCACGGTAGTTCATCTGCACGTTGGGGTCGGTTTTCGCACATCAAACCTTGCAGGATTACTCGGGACAAACTAGCGGATCATACAGGAATGTTGTTGTATCTGCCATGGTGTATGGCACCGCCTTAGAAAACAGAAGTAATTTGCCTGGCTTCTGTAAAAGTGTTAATTTCTTCAATGCAAGCATGAATATACTTATTAAATCCTTCAGCCTGACGGCAAAGTAATTATCGTCTGTTGTCTATAGTCCACGGGGTCACTGATAGAGTCAACGTCACATGCATCTTACTGCTGGTAAATACGAGATTCCATCCTTTCTGATATTACTTTCAACTGACGGAAGGCTGATTAACTGAGAACCAGCTATATTTATGGGGGTCCTTATCGAGCTCTTCTTTGGAGTGTTCTTCATAATTACAGTATATGGAACTATATTTGGACTTCAACGTGTTCACCCCCTACTGATCTCCCGTAAGAAACCTAATCAAAGCTTAGAAAGGAGTATGAACATTTTGTTTGTTTTGGACTACTTATAGGAACTTGACTCGCAACCATGGAAGGAGGAAAACTAGTCTTTGTCTGTGTTCATTTTCTAACTATCTCTTTTGTTTGCAGTTTTTTAAACTGAACTCTTGGCGAGCTATAAAGCTGTGAAAAATGCGTCTTAAAAGCACATTAAACAAATGTAACTGAAAAAAAGTTATTGTTAAATTGACCATACTTGGAAACTATAATTCTTTCCAACACCACAGTACAATCATCATCATTTTAAGTGACGTGATCCCTATTTCTTTATTATATTATCATAAACCATTATGCTTGTGCTTTGGTGTAGCTGGGAGTTGTGACAGTTGGTTTGCGGACAAGTGGCTGGTGGAAAATCCTCTCTCTGTGCTGGCTCATAGTGGGTACGAGCATGCTTGCATCACAGATGTCATGGTAGATGGAAAGGAGCGTCGGTTTTAGATAGAGAGGAGTTGTAACAAAAAACAAGTACGGGACTGAAATGCAGCAAATACAACCACTACTTACACATAGTGGATTTATAAGATTAAGAGATGCCCCTTTAAAAAGACAATTATAATCTCTGTGACCGCTAAGCATTCTTCAGCTTGTCATACTTACCAAAGATTTCTCACTGCTCCAGTCCATCTCCACATGCAGTTGGTCCATGATCTGGTCAATGAAAGATGGCATGTTCGTGTCCTTCCCATTGGTCGTCACTGAAAGCTGAAGGCGGAGTTAAATAGACCTGCGAGGGAAGTGTTTGACTGCTTATCGGAGTGGTATCAGCCGGTTTAGTGTTAATTGAGTTAATTAAGTTCAATTCCCCGCAAAAGGACCATTTCCAATCCAACAAAGTTTCAGTGTGGCATCAGAAACCGCAGTATAGGCACAAAAAAATTCCTTTGTTGCAGTACCACCCTTTAATAATGTATAAGTTCTCCCGATTGAGTAGGGGTGGGGCAGTCAGGAAACAATCTCCAGATACTTCTTCTATACTTATATACAGAGAATGTTTAACTGCGTTAGCCACATCTTTCATAGAAGATTATACACAGTCGATTTGTTTCACTGATTCCAACAAATGAATCAATAAAATTGACCCATTGTGGCGTCGGCTGTGTTAGATGCTCTGCAAATGTTAGGGCTCGTTCATTTATTAAGAAGATTGGATGAGACACCAATCAGAACATTCTCAGATATTATATAGATCCGTACAAATAGAAACTACAGTATAGATTCATACAAGTCATTTCAATATTATAGTATCCCCGTACCAACCAGAACTAACAGTATATGATAATACCAGTAATTCTCAATATTAATAATATCCCCGTAACCAACCAGAACTACAGTATATGTATTTAATACCAGTAATTCTCAATATTATATAGTATCCCCGTACCAACCAGAACCACAGTATATGTATTAATACCAGTCATTCTCAATATTATATAGTATCCTGTACCAACAGAACTACAGTATATGTATTACGGTAATACCAGTATTCTCGATATTATATAGTACCCTGTCCAACCAGAATACAGTATATTATTATACCAGTAATTCTTAATATAATAGTATCCCTGTAACCAACCAGAACTACAGTATCTGTATTATACCAGTAATTCTCAATATATATAGTATCCCTGTTACCAACAGAAATACAGTATATGTATTAATACCAGTAATTCTCCAATATTATACCAGTCCCCTGTTCCAACCAGAACTACAGTATATGTATTAATACAGTAATTCTCAATATTATATAGTACCCTGTACCAACCAGAACTAGAGTATATGTAATACCAGTAATTCTCAATATTATATAGTTCCCTGTACCAACCAGAACTACAGTATATGTATAATACCAGTAATTCACAATATTTTATATTATCCCTGTACCAACCAGAACTACAGTATTTGTATAATACCAGTATTCACAATATTATATAGTATCCCTGTACAAACCAGAATACAGTATATGTATTAATACCAGTAATTCTCAATATTTTATAGTATCCGCCGTACAACCAGAACTACAGTATATGTATTAACCCAGTAATTCTCAATAATTTATAGTATCCCTGTACCAACCAGAAAAATACAGTATATATAAGATTAATACCAGTAATTCTAATATTATTATGTATCCCTGAACAACCCGAACTGCATTTATGTATTTAAGGGCATGTCCATCATGTAGTATAATAAAATCCTTACCTCACATCCCAGCTCCATATGGTTATCATGTAGTCCCCCCCAAAGTCCCTAAACTGCCCACCAGAAGGAATAGGGCTCTGCCTCCTATTGGCCCCGGGAGAAGTTTGGCATGCGTACTGCAGCCTCTCCCATCCCTCTCCCTCCCGATTAGGATTCCTCCCCTAGTGTAAAACCCTTAGATATAAACATTCCCCCTGTCCCTCCCAGTCCCAAACGCTCTATTTTATTTTAGAAAGTGACCCCAAACTTACTTACCTTCATCTTTCCTCCGCCGCACTGAAACTCCCGGAAGCCGCGTCCGTGATTGGCTGCCGCTCAGCCAATCACAGACGAACTGCTGTCCTGCCCCTCTGTTGCATTTTCTCGCAAGCAGAGGGCCTGGCAGCGCGGTGGAGGAAAGAGAGAAGGTAAGTAAAGTTTGGGGCACTTTCTAAAAATAAAAATAGAGCAGCGTGGGGTGGGGGGACATGTTATATCAAAAAATTTCAAGGGTGGACATTACCCTTAATACCAGTAATTCTTAATATTATATAGTATCCCTGTACTACCAGAACTACAGTATATGTATTAATACCAGTAATTCTAATATTATATAGTATCCTTTGTTACCAACCAGAACTACAGTATATGGATTATACTAGTAATTCTTATATTATTTATAGTATCCCCGTACCACCAGAACTACAGTGTATGTATTAATACCATAATTACAATATCATATAGTATCCCTGTACCAACCAGTAACTACAGTATATGTATAATACCAGTAATTCTCAATATTACATAGAATCCCTGTACAACCAGAACTACAGTATAATGTATTAATACCAGTAATTCTCAATTTAACTAGAATCCCTGTACAACCAGAAATACAGTATATGTATTAATACCAGTAATTCTCAATATATATAGTATTCCGTACAACCAGAACTACAGTATATGTATTAATACCAGTCATTCTAAAATATATAGTATCCGTACCAACCAGAACTACAGTATATGTATTAATACCAGTATTCTCAATATTATATAGTATCCCCGACCAACCAGAACTACAGTATATGTATTAATACCAGTAATTCTCAATATTATAGTATCCCCGTACCAACCAGAACTACAGTATAGTATTAATACCAGTAATTCTCAATATTATATAGATCCCCGTACAAACCAGAACTACAGTATATGTATATACCAGTCATTCTCAAATATATAGTATCCCCGTACCAACCAGAACTACAGTATATGTATTAATCCAGTCATTCTCAATATTATATAGGATCCCCGTACCAACCAGAACTACAGTAATGGTATTAATACCAGTAATTCTCAATATTATTATAGTACTCCCTGTACCAACCAGAACTACAGTATATGTATTAATCCAGTAATCTCAAATATATATTATCCAGTACCACAGAACTACAGTATATGTAGTAATACCAGGAATTCTCAATATTATATAGATCCCCGTACAAAACAGAACTACAGTAATGTATTAATACAAGTAAGTATCTCAATATATATGTATCCCGTACCAACCAGAAACACAGTATATGTAGTAATACCAGTATTCTCAATATATAGTATCCCCGTACCAACAGAACACCGTATATGATTAATACCAGTCATTCTCAAGATTAATGTATCCCCGTACCAACCAGAACTACAGTATAGTGTGTAATACCAGATTCTCAATATTATTTACATTTATTTAAGAGGTATAGCTTTAGTCAGGAATTACATAGTTACTAGCGTGCCAATATACACAGGAAGTGGGATCGCTTTTAGGCATAGGGAAGTGGACTGAAATAGGGTTGATGTAGAAGATGTTAGGTTAAAAGGAAGGGATTGTAGGGTTTGCAGACAGGACATGCCCTTAAGTAGTAAAAATGGGTGGATATTATAACGGATAATTTTATCCCCTACAAAAAATTAGTGGAAATTAGAGGCACTTTAGGTTCCATGCCCTTATAGAAGCACTCAGCAGGTGGCCTTATGTGGCTCATGCTTTAATATGGACTCCTCATGACCTTTAATGTCCTTATAATTTACAATTGGGGTACATTATCTACTATATTGAGTATTGAGACTGCAGAAACATTTTGCTACATTTCAATCCTCGATTTAAGAATAATGAGTTATATAATCCCCAATCCCTTCAAAAGTTTTCCTACTGAATTTCCGCACATTGACCTTGACGGAACTTTCGCCTCTTTTTCCACGGTTAAAAAAATCGCAGTGAAATGCGATAAACACAAAAAATATTGACCTTTATCAGGAAGAAATGTTTTTACAGAAAAAAACCTTATTGTACAGGTTTTTTTATATTATAAATTTTCCCTCCGAGTTCACAACCGCTGACATTACTGGAGAAGAACTGATGGTATTGGATTGAAAAGCACGAAACGTTAACCCCAGTCAGCTTGTCTCTGATTACACAGGGAAGTCACGTCTGTTCGTCCTCTGTGCAGACTTTTCGGACAGCAGCCATTTTTATTATTCATAGTCTGTCAAGATGTATGCTTCTAAATCTGTGTCCCGGGGCTCCAGCATCTCACAGCGGCATCTATTCACTAGAGGCCTTTTCAGGCGCGAGGATCCAGGCTAATTGCGGCACCTGGGTTCTTCTGTGCATCTCCCTCCTGTTTAATATCAGAGCAGATAAGAACTCATTGTCCATGGGTCCAAGGAACGAAACGTCCTGTTTCTCAGCACAACTTATGGCTTGTACCTCGGGCCTAATGTCTACATCCAGCCTGTTCATGGCCAGGGATGGGGGATGATGAGATGGATGCCCCATTAGATTCATGGGTAAAAGTGATTTAAATTACAGTCTGGGGCAGTGTGTGGAAGCAGAGGTCTATAGACTGGACCAAATCTCTTGTGTAGGATCAGATGAATGGGGGTGTGATTTTAAGAAAGGGGTTTGGGGTCCCTGGGTGACCCCAATGTGCGATGTTACTTGTGTGTATGTGTATGATACCTTTGTAGATATATAACAAAATGTATAAATGTATCCCTGCTTGTTCGTGCAGGGCCAGGGCAAAACACACTGTGCATGTATTGTAATTCTTTTCTTATATAGCGCTACATTACTTCATTCAAACACATCTGGCCCTGTCCTGAAGAGCTTACAACCTATTATTATGTCTTTATGATTGGGGGAACCTAGCAGCGCCGGGGAGCTGAGAGAACATTCAAACTCCTTACAGATGGAGGATATGAACCCAAGGGATCATGGTAAACCAGCTCTGGTTCTGGTTTCCTGCCTGGTTCAGTTATAGTATTCACCTCTAACCCTTTCCTTGTTCTAATATTACTCTGTTTGGTTTATATCTAATAGACGGTTTCCAATAACCTGATACTCTCAGCAAGTGGAGAGCAGGATCAAGAATAATATACGTACAAAGATATCAAACTCTATGCTGTTCTGTAAATACCAGCAAGGAACAGGTACAGAACTGACGTTTGGGTTATAATACCAGTCTACAATATGCTTGTAGACTGTCTGGTGAAGTACTACATTTGTATGTGACTGTCATCAATGCTGGGGTGTTGGTGGAATGTACCATACAATGCTGGGGTGTCTGGTGGAAGTACCATACAATGCTGGGGTGTCTGGTGGAATGTACCATACAAGACTGGGGTGTCTGGTGGAATGTACCATACAAGACTGGGGTGTCTGGTGGAATGTACCATACAAGACTGGGGTGTCTGGTGGAATGAACCATACCAGACTGGGGTGTCTGGTGTAATGTACCATACAAGACTAGGGTGTCTGGTGGAATGTGCTATATGAGACTGGGGTGTCTGATGGAATGTACCATACGAGACTGGGGTGTCTGATGGAATGTACCATACAGGACTGGGGTGTCTGGTGGAATGTACTATACAGGACTGGGGTGTCTGGTGGAATGTACTATACAGGACTGGTGTGTCTGGTGGAATGTACCATACAAGACTAGGGTGTCTGCTGGAATGTACCATACAAGAGTGGGGTGTCTGGTGGAATGTACCATACAAGACTGGGGTGTCTGGTGGAATGTACCATTAAATGCTGGGGTGTCTGGTGGAATGTACCATTAAATGCTGGGGTGTCTGGTGGAATGTACTATACAGGACTTGGGTGTCTGGTGGAATGTACCATACGAGACTGGGTGTTCTAGTGGAATGTACCATACAAGGATGGGTTGTCTGGTGGAATGTACCATATAAGACTGGAGTGTCTGGTGGAATGTACCATACAAGATGGGGTGTCAAGTGGAATGTACCATACGAGACTGGGGTGTCTAGTGGAATTACATACGAGGATGGGGTGTCTGGTGGAATGTACCATATAAGATGGAGTGTCTGTGGGAATGTACCATACAAGACGGGGTTGTGGTGGAATGTACCATACAAGACTGGGGTGTCTGTTGGAATGTACCCATACAAGACTGGGGGGTCTGTTGGAATGTACCATACAAGACTGGCGTGTCTGGTGAAATGTACTATATGACACTGGGGTGTCTGGTGGAATGTACCATTCAAGACTGGGTGTCTGGTGGAATGTACCATACGGACTGGGGTGTCTGGTGAAATGTACCTACAAGACAGGGTGTCTGTGGAAGTACCATAAAATGCTGGGGTGTCTGGTGGAAGTTACCATACAAGAAGGGGGGTGTCCTGGTGGAATGTACCATTAAATGCCGGGGTCTGTTGGTGGAATGTACATTAAATGCTGGGTGGTTGCGGAATGTACTATACAGGACTTGGGTGTCTGGTGGAATGTACATACGAGACTGGGGTGTCTAGTGGAATGTACCATACAAGATGGGGTGTCTGGTGGAATGTACCATATAAGACTGGAGTGTCTGGTGGAATGTACCATACAAGACTGGGGTGTCTAGTGGAATGTACCATACGAGACTGGGGTGTCTAGTGGAATGTACCATACGAGGGAGGGGGTGTCTGGTGGATGTACCATATAAGACTGGAGTGTGCTGGTGGATGTACATACAAGACTGGGGGGTGTGGGGAATGTACCATACAAGACTGGGGTGTCTGTTGGAATGTACCATACAAGACATGGGGGGGTGTTGGAATGTACCATACAAGACTGGCGTGGTCTGTGAAATGTGTACTATATGACACTGGGGTGTCTGGTGGAATGTACCATTCAAGACTGGGTTGTTGGTGGAATGTACCATACGAGAATGGGGTGTTGGTGAAATGTACCATACAAGACTGGGGTGTCTGGTTGAAATGTACCATACAAGACTGGGGGTATGGTGGAATGTACCATACAAGACTGGGG
The DNA here is from genome assembly GCA_019447015.1 of Hymenochirus boettgeri. Classification (NCBI taxonomy): domain Eukaryota; kingdom Metazoa; phylum Chordata; class Amphibia; order Anura; family Pipidae; genus Hymenochirus; species Hymenochirus boettgeri. The sequence continues at coordinate 258,516,424 of CM033472.1, read as the reverse complement.
TGTCTGGTGAATTTACACCTACAAGATGGGGTGTCTGGTGTGTGAAATAGTACCATACAAGACTGGGGTGTATGGTGGAATGTACCATACAAGACTGGGGTGTCTGGTGGAATGTACCATATGAGACTGGGGTGTCTGGTGAAATGTATCACACAAGACTAGGGTGTCTGTTGGAATGTACCATACAAGACTAGGGTGTCTGGTGGAATGTACCATACGAGACTGGAATAATGGGCAGATTTTAAAGTACAGTGTTTAATCAGTGGAATGCCTGGTCGGACGCAGTTAAATGATATTTTTCCCTTTTATTTAGAATGTCTGTGTTGGAGTCAAGAGGGGCTGTCAGTGCCACACGTGGCTAACTTTAACAGTGTTACAAGCAAGAACAGGCGGTAGGAGCCCTCTGTTCTACCGGGTAAAACTCAGATTTGATTTTTAAAATAGTTTTTAAAAAATCCTTTTAGTTTTCCTTTAACCCCTTTCAATGAGAGTTTTATTCTATTTCCCAGTGATTTCAAACTGGGAATGTGAAGATTCTGCAATAATGAGATTTACTTGTTAATAAAGATTTCAACCTCATCAGTAGCTAAATCCTGTTATTGCCCCTGTTCCTTATCCTATTACGGAATTAGCACTAGAACACAGAGTAAGCGGCCCTCCAAACAGACACATCCTCAGTGCGTGATTTAAATCTCGCTAGTTACACAAACACCTGAAGGACAATGAGAATCGCCAGATAGAGACACACACGTCGGAATGTTCAAGTTGGAACTTTCATAGACCCTGGGAGAGAAATAATAATCGATATCCTCTAAATCAGCATAAAACGCACTTTCCCCCAATGTTCTTTCAGGTTATCGTGGGTTTTGTACTCAATTTATGTCACCTGCCCCATTTTCACTCGTGTTTTTACTGTTCAGTTCATTTTTGCACTAGAGTGGAAATCAACGACTTTTCAAAAGGGCCGTTAAAGCGGCAAAAGTTCAAAACTTGGCAAACTGGTTTCTGCAATCTTTTAGCAGACCCTTAGGGGTTAATATATGGCCAGAGCGAGGGCAGGTTATAGACTAGTGGGGCGATGCATTGGGAAGAGAGTCGTAATCAGCAATTACAGACTTAGGCTTGTCACAATAGCAATCAGTCGGCTGTGGCAAATCACTGTTGGTCACGGTGAAAGTCGCCGTGGCCTACAGTAAGCAGCAACCGATCATGTGATGCATATGAGACTGCATGATTGGCAGTGATTACCCGACTTGTCCGATCGCCTGTTTGTCTCCTGGTGACACCAAAACGCAGCAGATTTTTTGCCCCAACCGACCGATACACGGGAATATCGGTCGGTTTGCCTGACAAAACCTCCTTGTGTACACAGCCTTAAAGTCACATTAACTCCTTTGCGCCAATGTACCAAGGATAAACGTGACTTTAACGCATTAGATTTGACAGTGCGCAAATCAATGTACAGAGCCCACTGCGATTATTTTAGGTGAGTTCACGAACGAAAGCAAACAGCTGGTATTATAGACTCGGAATGGGGTTAACCCTTTCACAGTGCACAGAGAGTCGCATTACTCTTATGCTAAAGAGAGCAGTAGGGCTCTCCGTATATCGCCCCAAATTTGGGTAGAAGACATGGCAACAATACACCCGATTTCTCAATTGGTCACTGGTCCCCCTTGTGGAACCCATGTGCTATAATAATTGCCTATTAATAATAATGTAAACCGATGGTGGTCACATGGAATTCGGAAAGAAACATTTCTGGACTGTGGCTACTGTTGGTAACTGCAGATTTACATGGTTATTATTTCTATAATTTTTTGGGCCCTGAAGTGTATTAGCCAATCAGAATGCAGACTGCAAAATGCCTCCATAGTAATCTAACCAATCAATTTTCAGGACTGGAGTGTTCCAATATGGTCACAAGATCAAGGTTTGACCGGCGACCAATCAGATTTCTCAATACTCCTTCTCCTTAGACTTTACTTTAAACTCAACGCATTCTAATTCCCCTAACATCTAACCGTGATCCTTTTGGTAATTCACCTCCCCTGTATATAATCCTAGAACACGGCTTAACAAATCAGCATTATGATTCTCCATAAAACCATCATTTCTCCCTGGACACCTTTGCTGGAAGGCAGAGTCTTTTATTGGTTCTTCATTCGGATTTCTCCCCAGACCTGCAACACTGCATCTTCCCCGCCTGACCTTTTGATTTGGCACCGTTCTCCGTCTCTGGAAATGTCGATTTCCAGTTAAATAAGAATGAATGTTTTGACTGCACCGCTCAGTCCAAATGATGGTGCCTTACATCAGACCCAGGAGAAGTATAACTCATCGCTTTCCCTTTGCTCCAGTGCGATTTGTCAAATTACCTTCAAAAACCCAGCTGCGGAAAATCCTGATTTAGGATGTCTACCGCCACCTACTGAGCGGGACGGCGCAGCGCAGCCCGTCAGACCGAATGTTTGATCTGGTTGTCTTGGAAACTGATGTTTGAAAACACTTTTTACATTACGTTCCTTAGTTTACCCCCTTTTTTCCTTTTTTCTCTTCCCTTCTTTCTGTGCGTAGAATGGACGTTGAAACAGCGTGGGACGGCGGTCGGTTTATCACGCTCAGCTCCGGGACAGGAAATCTCTGTCACATGTTCGCCGTGTTTTTCATTTGATTGGAAATCATTTTTGTAATGTCCCGGCGTTATTAGGGATCAAAGGATTCCTGTAGCCAATTACCCGCCAAACTCCCTTATTGTGCGCACCTCTAGACTTTAAACTGGTGCGATTTGTCCTGGAATTCGACATGAACTAGACGACACAGTGCTGGGGGGTTTATACTTGTAATTGGTGTAATTAGGATAATAACAATGTTTATAAAATGTCCGTGTGTGTCACAATCCACCTGTAAAGGGCAAAAACAAATGAGGGAGCCTTGTCATTAACGTGGGGTATCAAGATGGAGTCCCAGAGGTTTCAAACCTCAAATCTTTATTCTTCTTTCTCCCTCATAACGATATAACAGAGGGAGATTCTGAGATTTGCTCCGTCTATGATGATCAACCACGGCGTATAATGCCATTACCACGCGGTATTTTACTGCCGTCTCTGCGGTTATGGTATAATGCCATAATAATGGTATGGTATAATATAAAATAATATAAAATAATATAAAATATAAAATAATGCCGCATTATTTTAAAGGTTGTGACGTAAACCACCCACCCTGAATTCTCTGTCCCTCTCACCAATGACACAGGAACAAACAATGGTACCCATTACCTTCCTTCATGACATAGGAAAACTGCTCATTCAAATTATTAAAACAATTGTCTCCCTTTAATACATACCGTATAGGGGGGCCGGTAACATTGCACGGTGTGTGGCCACACAAGCGATTGCTCCATATAAAGAATATACAGAACGATTGTGTATGTGGATTTGTGAATCGTGCTAATTCACGATCGGATTCCAATCAAATCTGCCATAAATTACCGACACAAGTTTTGTGTGGGCAAATTTAGTACAGAGTCATTATTACATATAGTTCTGGTTTATCCAGTAATCCTTTCTGATTGCCATTTAGAGTCGGGAAGAATTTTCCCCCCCATTTTGCCTTCCTCTGGATCAACTGTTGGGTAGGGTTAATAAGTAGGCTATATGACTAGATGGACGTATGTCTTTATTCAACCTCCATTACTATGTTACTATGTAACTGTTATACAGACATTATGGGTAGGGTATAAAAAGGACGGTGGACACTAGATGGTGTATGTTCTTTATACAACCTCCAATACTATGTTACTATGTAACTGTTAGACAGACATTATGGGTAGGGTATAAAGGTTGGACTAAATGGATGTATGTCTTTATTCAACCTCCATTACTATGTTACTATGTAACTGTTATACAGACATTATGGGGAGGGTATAAAGGTTGGATTAGATGGATGTATGTCTTTATACAACCTCCAATACTATGTTACTATGTAACTGTTATACAGACATTATGGGTAGGGTATAAAGGTTGGACTAGATAGACGTATGTCTTTATACAACCTCCAATACTATGTTACTATGTATCTATTAGACATTATGGGTTGGGTATAAAGGTTGGACTAGATGGACAAATGTCTTTAGTCAACCTCCATTACTATGTTACTATGTAACTGTTGTACAGACATTATGGGTAGGGTATTAAGGTTGGACTAGGTGGACGTATGTCTTTATTCAACCTCCAATACTATGTTACTATGTAACTGTTATGCAGACATTATGGGTAGGGTATTAAGGTTGGACTAGATGGACGTATGTCTGTCTATTCAACCTCCAATACTATGTTACTATGTAACTGTTATACAGACATTATGGGTAGGGTATTAAGGTTGGACTAGATGGACGTATGTCTTTATACAACCTCCAATACTATGTTTTACTATGTAACCTGTTAATAACAGCATTATGTAGGGTATAAAGGTTGGACTAGATGGACGTATGTCTTTATTCAACCTCCAATACTATGTTACTATGTAACAGTTATACAGACATTATGGATAGGATTTAAAAGTTGGACTACATGGATGTATGTCTTCATACAACCTCCATTACTATGTTACTATCTAACTGTTAGACATTATGGGTAGGGTATAAAGGTTCGACTAGATGGACAAATGTCTTTATTCAACCTCCATTACTATGTTACTATGTAACTGTTATACAGACATTATGCCCTTTGCCCCAATATAAAAAGGTTTTTTAATACTGGACTTGCCCTTTAACACTACAATTTAAACTTTCAAACAACATGTTTCACAGGCATTGCACGCATCAAGAACAATATTTCTTGAGGTTATCCAGACACTCAATGAAAGTGCCTTATTATTAATAAAACTCTTCTGCATGTGTGCAGTTTTATTGTAACTGGAATTGTGACCAGTAGTGGGAATGCATTATGGGAAATGTCCTCTCACAGGATTACTGAGACATGCCGCCTTACAGGCAAAGTCGGGTCAGATGGAAACAAGAGTTAGATTAGAAAGGAGGGAGGGATAGTGAGCTATAGAAAACATATTATGGATTAAAAGGTATGCCAAGCACACACCTAATTGCTGCTGCATGTATAATTCATATAGATTAAGATGAGGCATTTTTAAAGTTTAATTTCCATTCAAGTGCGCTGGAATGACTCCGGAAAGAAGAAACCACTACAGTTAATCTACTTATAGGCACGTAGGAAAACACAATTTCTGTTAAACCAAGATCTCACTTACACGCTACCTGTGCATCAACGGGTTGAGGTATGTGTGTTAATTGTACCGGAACTGAATTCTATTGATTGTCCACAATAGACATTGACTTAACGCCAAGATCCATATGATAAGTGCATATTATGAAAACTGGATTGGTGAGATAGGAAGGTTCACTGACCTACACAGGGCATGTGCTATGATTAATGTACGTGATTGTACTGTATATGGCATTGTAATGTACATGACATACAAACTATCGTATGATTGTGGGGGAAACCAGAGTGCCGGAGGCCAAACCCACGCAAGCCCAGGGAGAAACATATAAACTCCTTGTAGGATTAGGATGTCCAAAGGTGGATTCGAATCAGAAACTTCAGCGCTGCAAGGAATCAGTGCACAACTGAGGCCACCGTGCTGCCCATATATATACTAGCAAAAATGTTGCCCGTTGGTGCACAATGAATTACGTGTTTGTTGTTTTGATATGTGTGGAATAGGGGATATAGATCTTTACACAGGTTATAGTTTAAAACTGTTACTCAGGACAGACACCAGCTTACACGGGAAACCAAATAGGATAATCCTGCAGGTCTGCGAGAGTAGACCCAGGACAATCTGCCACACTGGTGGTTTGAATCTAAACATGCTAGGTTAAACTTATTAGTATTCACCACGGCAAGTGGTGATGGTACATCATTATATAAAAGAAGGTACCCACCAGCATCATGTATTGTAATAGCATGCCTATATATCTAACGTATAAACAAACATTTTCATTCCCAGTTTACCTAAAGAATGAATTTACCTTTATATCTCGTATACAGACTGATATTGAAAAAAAAATTGTCAGAGCAATTTTTAGATTAATGATATGCTTTTATTGTGTCAGTAATATGTATACGCCGTTAACAAGGTAGCAGAAGACTTATCCCCCTCCGACATTTCTCCTGGATCAACGACAAAGAGGAAGCTACATGATGGTTTACTGTGCTCAGGCTTCTACCATCGCGAAATCAACTGGCAAGTAGCTTGAAGAGCACCTCGGGATCCAAACCATTAATAGTGCTGCCAATTTCAAATTGTTAGCCAATCAGTCCACTCCCTATTACCCCCAAAGGAATTCGATTTAAAAATAGGTTTGGCAATTGGGCTGTAGAGCTACTGAGTCTATTGGTGAATTCATCTGCAGGTAACAAGGACAGGAGGATTTAAATCAATACAATCAGTTAGCAGCCTCCTAGCTTAATAAGAGAAACAAATATTACAGAAAAAGAAAACAGGGAGATAAATGGTATTACCAGCACCGCTGCCACCAATTTGTAGCCAGATCAATGCTTCTTATGAAGGATTATGGGTAGCATGGCACCAACAGTTGGGTTCTCTGGTGTCTGGCACAAAGCAGCAGTGCGCATAATAAAAGGTTCCCCATAATATGCAGTCATAGTACGTAATCAGGGGTTTGTCCCTGTCTATGCCACCAACTTGGATATTGACCCAGGCCTGTTATACTATGTGTCCGTGTAATTTGGTGTACACTGTATTGTTATCTTGATTGTGCTCATAAGGTACAATTGTCTGTCCAATAATCTGTCTCCCACAGGTGGTTAACAGGATCCTAACACAGGATCTTGTTGTTGCACGTCAATATCACTCAAAGCACACACCACAATCCACTTTCACTTTCTCTCCTCCTACCGAGGAGCAGGGTGCTTGTATTTATTACACTGACACCAACTGCAGGCGGGTGGAGGTGGGTATATATAGGAGCTTGGTGTATATGATTCCATACAATCACATCACATCCTGTTGTAGCAGGAGCAGCCACAGGTGGTGTGGTTTAAGAGGGAAGTTCAGTGCAAATTACATTACTTCATCAAAAAAACGAGCAGTTATTTTTTCATCCAATGACTTAATATGCCCCATTCAGCATTTGTATGGTTTGTGCTAAAAAGAAATGCAACCCAAATACTGATTCCTGTTGCAGGGACCTAGTAGAGACCATTAGGTGTGCCCTTGACCCAGCGCCTGGGTTGATTCGAGTGCGCAGTAGAGATCTGAGATGTTTTTGACACATCAAACAGCAATCAGTAGAAAGCGAAAAATGGTATCTATTCTTACCGGATTTTTCTCTTTTCCTGGTCCCTAGCACGGCAGTGTACACAAGGTTAATGCCTTTTGTGACGTCATGCGTACAGGCCCTTCCCCAAGTGATAAAATGCTGCCTTACCTCTCCAAACCATAGCTTAGAACGATGTCGAGCGATAAAGGTAGACAAGGATAGAAGGGAGGAGAAAAAGCACTGCGTGCTAACGGACCAGGAAAAGAACAATTCCGGTAAGAGATGATAGAATTTTCGGCTTTTCCTGGTCCTGGCACGGGCAAGTGTCACACAATGGGACATCACGAAGTTAATGAAGGGAGGGAGACAGAGTAAACTGCAAGTGAATGGTATTTATTTTTGCATAGCTGCCGCAAGTATTTTAAGTACCGAAGGGGCAGCTTGCTGATAAATGTATATTTTCAAATTTTTGTAGTAGCTTGATGGAAGGTATCAAGAGGAAAGCCGCATTGACCTTGTGGAGGAAGCCGTTGCCCAATGGGTAGGGGTTCTGCTTTGCTCAAATTGCAGCTATCAATAACGGATTTAAGCAAAGGGATTATAGTAGTTTAGCTGGTTTGAAAACCCACTTTGTTGCCTTGAAATAAGATGAGTAGGGCATCGTGTTTGTGAAAACTTTCGGTCTTTTGAGGTACATCTGAGCTTCTGCCCACATCAGGAATGGGGGAATGGCTGTGATCCATGTCACGCTTCTTTTAAAGTTAGAAGATTGGTTTGGTGATGTGAAATCTGACAACCACATGGGCAGAAGGTGTGTCTGGTTCAAATTACCCGCGTCTGGAGAAATGATGTAATTGTAAAGGCTCAGAAGCCCTAGAGCTTCTGATTATCAGCTACCCTTTTTGCTGAGAGTGATAGCTATAAGGAAAGTGGTCTTGAATGTTAGGTACTTGATATCACATCGTTTAAAGGCGAATGGAGGACCTTGAAGGATAGTCCAAAACTTCTGGAAAGGCCCACAGGTGGAACTCTGGGTCTGGACTCGAGGATATATAAGTGTGGTACCCCCCCTGAAGAACCGGATGATTAAGGATCTGATGCTAGAGGAATGTTAGTGATGCTGAGATGGCTGAGACTTGAGATTTTAAAGTGGGCCCATCGATGAGCTTTTTCCCCATCTCCAGCCCTGCCTGGAGGATTCCGTGTGACAGACTCCACGGAGGGACATGGGGTTTTTGGTCGTTGGTTTGCCCCCAATTAACAGAAGTTTCGCCAGACCTGTAATAAGATTTGGAAGTTGAGTTTTACCTGCGCGCCATGAGAGTGGATATTTACGAGTTAGACAGACTTCTGTATACTCATGTTTGAGGTCTAACAACCAGGCCATATAATGGAAGACTGCTCTGGATGTTGAAGGGTCATGGTCCCTGTAGAAGTAGTAGATTCTCATGTGTGTAGCTCATGGAGGAGCAGAGGAGAGATGAAGGCCCAGGGAACCTGCTCTCCTCGGCCAAAGGAAGATGGCTATCACTTTTGCTTGTCCTTCCTGATTTTTAGCCAAGACCTCGGGGATGAGGCAGTGGAGGGAATACGTTACATTAGTGGGATAACCATTGATGGAGAATGCGTTGTCCTGAATGCTCTGTATATTGGGTCGAGAGCAGACTATCTCCAGGCTGACGTGTATGTGTTTGTGGCATCAGATCTAGTGAGAAGCCCCCATATTGGTGGGTGATTGGTTTGAAGATGATGGGATCCAGCTTCCCACTCCCCCTGTGTGGAGCAAATTCCTTCATGATGCGGAAGTCTGGCTTCTTGTGGTTACTCAAGGAATATAGGATCTGAGATTAATATCTGAGGGGCAATCTCGCCCAGGAATAGGACCCTTTTAGCTATCTCCACAATGCGGGACTCCGAGGTCCCCCTTTGGTATTTATGTAGGCCACCATTGTCGAATTGTTCTGACCTTGATTAGAAACTGCTTTTCCTATCTATGTAAGGCGGAAGTGAAAAAGTGGTATATAGGATGCCATGCAGTCTTTCTCGGTTCTGGGAGCTGGTGGATTGATTGATTAATTGTTCCTGGTTAACTGCTTTCGGTAAAGTTTGCTTCCCAAAACCGAAGGGCTGGCGTCTGTTGTGATATTTCACCACTGAGGTGGAATAGGTGGACTGGGCCTGAAATGGGTGGATCCTTGTCCACATTCTAATGCTGTTTCTGCCGGGAGAAGGGAGAAAGATTAAATGTTTGGACTCTCTTGAGGGGAGAATTGTGCAAGGAAAGGTCGTCTGGAGGGGTTTGATATGAGTCATGGCCCATTCACCGCATCCGAGACGTGTGCTGTTTCCCTTATATGTATGGCAATCCATGCTGTGAGGCTGAGGAGAACAGTGCATCATGTTCATCTCTCTGATGAGGTGGACCTCTTGGTATTGGGAGGGATACTGGTTCATATTCGTTTTGGTGTCGATATTGTTGCAGGAAACAAAGAATCTGTGATTGGGGAAAGACACGACTTTTTTCAAAATTGGAATCCAGCCCAATTCCTCAGGACACTGTAAGGTCATTGAGGGTAGAACATTCAAGTTGTTGATCATTTGCTTATCAGTATGTCGTCCAGATATGAATAGATCTGGATCCCCTGAAGTACTGAGATGTGCAATCATAGGGCCTGAGGATTTTGGAAAAGACCTGTGGCCGTTGCTAGCAAAGGGGAGGGCTTTGTATTGAAATGCCAACCCAACACAGATGGTATTTTTGTGACAATGGGTACATGGAGGATAGCATCTGGATTATTATTTGGAACATTCCATTCCCCCTGTGGAGTTGCCACTGGTACCGATCTTGAGGGTTTTTCAATTTGAATTTTCTTCAATAATAGTATTGGGTTTAGATAGTTTTAGATCACAGATGGGCCGGAATTCCCGGATGCATTTTTCTCTTAGAATAGTGGGGCATAGATTCCCTTTTTGATATGAATTATTCATAATTATCCTTCTTGATTAGGGACAACGAAGACTTTCTTGACGCTGTGAGTTTGGGAGGATGGAACGAGGAATTAGTTTGTTGGAGAAGATCAGGAAAGTGAAGTCGATAACCTGGTTTATAATCTGTAGGAACCCAAGGTCTGAGGTACATAGAGCCAAGCCTGTGGAAGAGGACAGCCTGCCCCCTACACTCGACAAGGTGGACCCTGACTTCATAATTGCCGTGATCTGGGTTTGGCGCCTCTCCCTCGAAAGGGACTGTTGTACTGGTGTTCCATGCACTCCTTTGAGCAAAAAGGTCTCCTGGTCGGTGTGGTCCGCATCCCTGAGATTGGTCGCAGAAGATGGGACAACACAGTCTTTTGTCTGGAAGAAGGATAGGTCCTCTTAGTGAATTTTTCTCAATGAAATCTATCAGCTTGCGATGCCAAAAACAGCATATTGCCTCGAAAACGGAATGGATGCCAGGCACCTGTTTGGATGGGCGCTGCCTTCCATTGTTCTGAGCAGATTCGCCCTCATCGGCTACGACGGAAGTTCCCATTGGACTTAGCAGTTGGCTGATGATGGAATCTATGGAAGCCTCCGCATATGAATTCATTAGATAGTTTGATATCCTCTAATCATGGAGGAAAGTATCCCCATGAAAACTCCGTTTTTGATCCCTTCTTCAAAACTTCCTGGAAACCAAATTTGCGTGGCCTAGCCAACTAGTGATAGCAGATGGATGGTCTTAGTGCTGCCCCACCAAGGAGGTAGATCTTTTTCGAGTGAGGATCCTTCCTCTGAGCTGATCCTCAAAAGACTAAGGATGAGGTTTTGATGCTTTTACTATGGTGTTGTGTCCACTATTTGGAATGTTATGTCCAGGATGTTGAATCAGCGAAGAAGGCCACAATAGGTATTCCCAAAGTTTGAGACATGGAAACCTTCAAAGGCAAACTCCCATTGCTTGAGGATGATTCTTTAATTGTCGTTCATGGACCAAAAGAAAGAGAAGAGTCGTCTTTTATTAGAGAACATAAGTCTGATGTAGTCGAGATATAGATGGTTCTGTGATCTTGGGGGACTCATCATCCGTGCAATTAGCTGACCCAAGACCTAGTAGGGGTGAGGGAGGGTGTGGGGCAGAATTTCTTGAGGAGACCAAATCTTCTTTCACATCCACAAGTTCCCTTAATTACTGTAGTTCGGCCAGAGGCACGGTGTGGAGAGAGAGAGGAGCTGACAAAGAGGGTTTTCCCAAAGGCCTGATGCATCTGGTCTGGACTTGGGCCAGCATAGTAGAGGAAAGCTTTGAGTGAGTATCTATGAGTTCTGTGCCTGTAGACAAGAATTTGATCTAGTCCCTGATTGGACTTCGTGCCAGGCAGATGGAGCATAGCATTTTGTCCTACTGATTGGCTGGGTTGCACAAGTGGCACATTCTTTAAGGTGATATCTCTATCTTGGGATCTCTGAAACACAAATAGTTTGAGTTAAGCATAAACCAAAAAATATATTTGTGTACGGCTCTTTAGGAAATCCGCTCACCCTGGAATCCGAATTTGTCCCTCTGATAAAGACATGATTGAGCAGGTACTGTAAGGAAAAAAAGGAAGTCATTGAAAAACTGCAGGTAAGTGGATGGCTAAGCCGCTAGATGGCGGAGTCTCACAAGAGACAGGCAGAACCCTGCCACACAGCAGCCAAATCCTTGGATTCACAAGGTGTTCTGACACTAGTACAGAAACACAGTTAAGGGGAAGACGGGGGGATGGGGTAACTGGGGGGGTGGGGGAGCGGGGGGGGCCAGGAGCCAGATCCCTGAGTCTCTGGATCCGAACTCGGAAAGAGACACGCGCTGCCGAATTGAATTTTACCGCACTTCCGGGAACGTGACGTAGGACGCAAAACGCAATGACGTCATCGTCTTGCATGAGAGTCTGGTCAAAGGCATGGCGGTGCTCCTACCTTACGCAGGCGTAGAGGTAGGCACTAACGCGGGGAGAGAGGCTGAGCCCGTCGGTGTAAGAGCGGGGGGAGACGACTGCTCTTGAGGTGGGTGATGGCTTGTGCGAGACGGATGAAAAAGACGATGGTGGAGAGGTAAGCGCAAGCATTTTATCATCTTGGGGAGAGGCACTGTATGCGTGGACGTCACGAGGATTAACACATTGTGTAACTGCCGTGCAGGCACAGGGAGATACTGTTAGGAACATTCCAAGGAAGTGGTTGCATCTGGGAGAAGACAGAAGGAACGTTAAGAAATGTCAGCCTCCCTAAATGTCAACAGCAGGGTATGAAATCAACAGATTTTCAAAAGGAAGAGAATATTTAATATAACATAGTATGCATAGTACACAAAACTAACCAATTAAACATATTGATAATTTCCACTGAACTGTCCCTTTAAGGCTGCCATTGACCTTCCATTTAAAATAGGGATCTCGCTCTGCCTCTGATAAGTAGTTTATTTTGTATTTTGATCATTTTGTGTTGTATCTAATATAAGTCAGTGCTAAATTCATATAAATTACTGATTCATTTAAATGGTTAACAGTGAGATCAGTACAAACATAATTATAGCCTTTACTATGTGTAATATCTATTACCCGTTGTTTTCCAAACAAAGAGATCACGCCGGCACCTCGCTGTCTCCTCCGGTGTTCAAAACATCCTGACCGTGCATGTCCGAGGGCTTCACAGTTGCGGTGGACCCGAAAACCGTCCATACCTCAGGTTAGCATGACGCCTATGATAAGCATGTTGGGCGAAAAGAGCCTTGTTTTAAAGATGATGAAAATAAAGTAAAAGTTTTAAGGAAGCAAGCGTGAGTCAGTTTTATTGTTTAATATCTATACCCCCCACCACATTGGTTTAGCTCCCTAAAAACTCAAGCATCTCCTATGGATGATATAAATATATTTAATATATAAGGGATTATGTAATTGTGTTGTACAAAAGCCAATGTTTAGTGCCACGGTATTTTATTTACCGAAGGAAAAACAGTGCGGTTAAGTGTATAGATTTCATTCAGTATGATCCTTTTTTGATTTTCACAATCTTGATTAGTTTATACACAGCTTGATCATGGCAACTAAATTTTGTAATGTTAATATTACAGTTCCATTTGCACTCATCCATATACTTATACAAGGTCCTCCGAGAATATATGTCCTTAATTGTAGAGGAAATCTACTCTATGGGCCATCTGGATTTTTATAATAAACATTGAGTAATAGGGTGTGTATACGTCCATCCTAGTCCAACGCTTTATATGATGCTCTGTCTACAGTTACTAGTACATAGTAATGGAGGTGACTAAAGAACATTTGTCCATCTAGTCCAACCTTTATACCCCAACCGATAATGTCTAATAGATACATAGTAACACAGTAATGGAGGTTGTATAAAGACATATAATCCATTAGTCCAACCTTTATATCCTACCATAATGTCTGTATAACAGTTACATTCGTAACATAGTAATGGGTGTTATAAGACATACGTCATCTAGTCCAACCTTAAATCCTATC
>CM033472.1:258433760-258502494 GCA_019447015.1 Hymenochirus boettgeri | reverse complement strand
CTTTGAGGTTTTTTAGGACCCGTTATATAAAGCCGATATCAATGTACCAGTAGGTTAGGACCCAGCTATATAAAGCTATACAAAGTACCAGTAGGTTAGGACCAGCTATATAAAGCTATATAATGTACCAGTAGGTTAGGACCCAGCTATATAGAGCTATATAAAGTACCAGTAGGTTAGGACCCCGCTATATAAAGTACCAGTAGTTAGGACCCAGCTATATAAAGCTATATAAAGTACCAGTAGGTTAGGACCCAGCTATATAAAGCTATATAATGTACCAGTAGGTTAGGACCCAGCTATATAAAGCTATATAAAGTACCAGTAGGTTGGACCCCCAGCTATATAAAGCTATATAAAGTACCAGTAGGTTAGACCCAGCTATATAAAGCTAGATAAAGTACCAGTAGGTTAGGACCCAGTTATAAAGCTATATAAAGTACCAGTAGGTTAGGACCCAGTATAAAAGTATATAAAGTACCCGAGAGGTTAGGACCCAGCTATATAAGCTATATAAAGTACCAGTAGGTTAGGACCCAGCTATATAAAGCTATATAAAGTACCAGTAGGTTAGGACCCAGCTATATAAAGCTATATATAAAGTACCAGTAGTTAGGACCCAGTTATTATAAGCTATATAAAGTACCAGTAGTTAGGACCAGTGATATAAACTATACGTCAGCAGTTTAGGACAGTTATATAAAGCTATATAATCGGACCAGTAGGTTAGGACCCAGCTATATAAAGTACCAGTAGGTTAGGACCCAGTTATATAAAGCTATAAAGTACCAGTAGGTGTAGGACCCAGCTATATAAAGCTAAAAAGTACCAGTAGGTTAGGACCCAGTTATATAGATATATAAGTACCAGCAGGTTAGGACCTAGTTATATAAAGCTATATAAAGTACCAGAGGGTAGGACCCAGCTATATAAAGTACCAGTAGTTAGGACCAGTTATATAAAGCTATAAATACCAGTAGTTAGGACCCAGTTATATAAAGCTATATAAGTACCAGTAGGTTAGGACCCAGTTATATAAATATATAAAGTCCAGTAGGTTAGGACCTAGTTATATAAAGCTATATAAAGTACCAGTAGGTTAGGACCCATATATAAAATATATAAGTACCAGTAGGTTAGACCAGCTATATAAAGTACCAGTAGGTTAGGACCCAGCTATATAAAGCTATTATAAAAGTACAGTAGGTTTAGGACCAGCTATATAAAGCTATATAAGTACCAGTAGGTAGGTTAGGACCCCAGCTATATAAAGCTATATAAAGTACCAGTAGTTAGGACCAAGCTATATAAAGTACCAGTAGGTTAGGACCCAGCGAAATATAAAGTACCAGTAGGTTAGGACCCCCCAGCTATATTAAAGCTATATAGTACCAGTAGGTTAGACCCAGTTATTTAAAGCATATAAATGTACCAGTAGGTTAGGACCCAGTTAAAGCTATTAAAAGTACCAGTAGGTTAGGACCCAGCTATATAAAGCATATAAGTACCAGTAGGTTAGGACCCAGCATATGAGTATATTTAAAGTACCGTAGGTTAGGACCCGACTATATAAAGTACCAGTAGGTTAGGACCCAGCTTTAAAGCTATATAAGTACCAGTAGGTTAGGACCCAGTATATAAGCTATATAATGTCCAGGTTATGGCCAGCTATATAGAGCTATATAAAGTACCAGTAGGTTAGGACCCGCTATATAAAGTACTGTAGGTTAGGACCCAGCTAATATAAGCTATATAAAGTACCAGTAGGTTAGGACCCAGCTATATAAAGCTATATAAAGTACCAGTAGGTAGGACCCAGTTATATTAAAGCTATAAAGTACCAGTAGGTTAGGACCCAGCTATATAAAGCTATATAAAGTACCAGTAGGTTAGGACCCAGTATATAAGCTAAAAAGTACCAGTAGGTTAGGACCCAGTTATATAAAGCTATATAAAGTACCAGTAGGTTAGGACCCAGCTATATAAAGCTATATAAGTACCCGTGTTAGGACCAGTATATAAAGCTATATAAAGTACCAGTAGGTTAGGACCAGCTATAAGCTATATAAAAGTACCAGTAGGTAGGACCAGTTATATAAGCTATTAAAGACCAGTAGGTTAGGACCCAGTTATATAAAGCATATAAAGTACCGTAGGTTAGGACCCAGTTATATAAAGCTATATAAAGTACCAGAGGTTAGGACCCAGTTTATAAAGCTATATAAAGTACCAGTAGGTTGGACCCAGTATATAAAGCTATATAAAGTACCAGTAGGTTAGGACCCAGTTATATAAAGCTATATAAAGTAACCAGTAGGTTAGGACCCAGCTATATAAAAGTACCAGTAGGTTAGGACCCAGACTATATAAAGCTATAAAGTACCAGTAGGTTAGGACCCAGCTATATAAAGCTATATAATGTACAGTAGGTTAGGACCCAGCTATATAAAGCTATTAATGTACCAGTAGGTTAGGAACCAGCTATATAAAGCTATATAAAGTACCAGTAGGTTAGGCCCCGCTATATAAAGCTATATAATGTACCAGTAGGTTAGGACCCAGCATATATAAGTATACAAAGTACCAGTAGGTAGGACCCAGCTATATAAAGCTATATAAAGTACCAGTAGGTTACGACCCAGCTATATAAAGCTATATAAAAGTACCAGTAGGTTAGGACCCATTAATAAGCTATATATAAGCACCAGTAGGTTAGGACCCAGTTATAAAGCTATATAAAGTACCAGTAGGTTAGGACCCAGCTATTAAAGTATATAAAGTACCAGTAGGTTAGGACCCAGTTATATAAAAGCTATATAAAGTACCAGTAGGTTAGGACCCATCTATATAAAGCTATATAAAGTACCAGTAGGTTAGGCCCAGCTATATAAAAGCTATATAAAGTACCAGTAGTTAGGACCGAGCTATATAAAGCTATATAAAGTAACAGTAGGTTAGGACCCAGTTATATAAAGCTATATAAAGTACCAGTAGGTTAGGACCAGCTATATAAAGCTAATAAAGTACCAGTAGGTTAGGACCCAGCTATATACGTATATAAGTACCAGTAGGTTAGGACCAGGCTATATAAAGACCAGTAGGTTAGGACCCAGCTATATAAAGTACCAGTAGGTTAGGACCCAACTATATAAAGCTATATAAAAGTACCAGTAGGTTAGGACCCATTATATAAAGCTATAAAGACCAGTAGGTTAGGACCCAGTTATATAAAGCTATATAAAGTACCAGTAGGTTAGGACCCCAGTTATATAAAGCTATATAAAGTACCAGTAGGTTAGGACCCAGTTATATAAAGCTATATAAAGTACCATAGGTTGACCAGTATATAAAGCATAAAGTACTAGTAGGACCCAGTTATATAAAGCTATATAAGTACAGTAGGTTAGGACCCAGCTATATAGAGCTATATAAAGTACCAGTAGGTTAGGACCCCAGTTATTTATAAAAGCTATATAAAGTACCAGTAGGTTAGGACCCAGTTATATAAAGCTATATAAAGTACCAGTAGGTTAGGACCCAGCTATATAAAGCTATATAAAGTACCAGTAGGTTAGGACCCAGCTATATAAAGTACCAGTAGGTTAGGACCCAACTATATAAAGCTATATAAAGTACCAGTAGGTTAGGACCCAGTTATATAAAGCTATATAAAGTACCAGTAGGTTAGGACCCAGTTATATAAAGCTATATAAAGTACCAGTAGGTTAGGACCCAGCTATATAAAGCTATATAAAGTACCAGTATTGGTTAGGACCCAGTTATATAAAGCTATATAAAGTACCAGTAGGTTAGGACCCAGTTATATAAAGCTATATAAAGTAAGGTTAGGACCCAGTTTATATAAGCATAAAAGTACCAGTAGGTTAGGACCCAGTTATATAAAGCTATATAAGTACCAGTAGGTTAGGACCTAGTTATATAAAGCTTTATAAAGTACCAGTAGGTTAGGACCTAGTTATATAAGCTATATAAAGTACCAGTAAGTAGGTTAGGACCCAGTTATATAAGCTATATAAAGTACCAGTAGGGTTAGGACCCAGTTATATAAAGCTATATAAAGTACCAGTAGGTTAGGACCCAGTCTATATAAAGCTATATATAAGTACCAGTAGGTTAGGACCCAGCTATATAAAGTACAGTAGTTAGGACCCAGTATATATAAAGCTTATATAAAGTACCAGTAGGTTAGGACCCAGTTATATAAAGCTATATAAAGTACCAGTAGGTTAGGACCCAGTATATAAAGCTTATAAAGTACCAGTAGGTTAGGACCAGTTATATAAAGCATATAAAGTACCAGTAGGTTAGGACCCAGTATATAAAGCCCATATAAAGTACCAGTAGGTTAGGACCCAGTTATATAAAGCATATAAAAGTACCAGTAGGTTAGGACCCAGTTATATAAAGCTATATAAAGTACCAGTAGGTTAGGACCCAGTTATATAAAGCTATATAAAGTACCAGTAGGTTAGGACCAGCTTATATAAAGCTATATAAAGTACCAGTAGGTTAGGACCCAGTTATATTTAAGCTATATAAAGTACCAGTAGGTTAGGACCCAGTTATTATAAAGCTATATAAGTACCAGAGGTTAGGACCCAGCTATATAAAGTATATTAAAGTACCAGTAGGTTAGGACCAGTTATATAAAGCTATATAAAGTACCGTAGGTTAGGACCAGTTATATTAAGCTATATAAAGTACCAGTAGGTTAGGACCAGCTATATAAAAGTATATAAAAGTACCAGTAGGTTAGGACCAAGCTATATAAAGTACCAGTAGGTTAGGACCCAGTTATATAAAAGCCATAAAGTACCAGTAGGTTAGGACCCAGTATATAAAGCTATATAAAGTACCGTAGGTTAGGACCCAACTATATAAAGCTATATAAAGTACCAGTAGGTTAGGGACCCAGCTATATAAAGTATATAAAGTACCAGTAGGTTAGGACCCAGTTATATAAAAGCATATATAAAGTACCAGTAGGTTAGGACCCCAGTTATATTATTAAAGCTATATAAAGTACCAGTAGGTTAGGACCCAGTATATAAGCTATATAAAGTACCAGAGGTTAGGACCAGTTATATAAGCATATAAAGTACCAGTAGGGTAGGACCCAGCTATATAAAGTACCAGTAGGTTAGGACCCAGCTATATAGAGCTATATAAAGTACCAGTAGGTTAGGACCCAACTATATAAAGCTATATAAAGTACCAGTAGGTTAGGACCCAGCTATATAAAGCTATATAAAGTACCAGTAGGTTAGGACCCAGTTATATAAAGCTATATAAAGTACCAGTAGGTTAGGACCCAGTTATATAAAGCTATATAAAGTACCAGTAGGTTAAGACCCAGCTATATAAAGTACCAGTAGGTTAGGACCCAGCTATATAAAGTACCAGTAGGTTAGGACCCAGCTATATAAAGTACCAGTAGGTTAGGACCCAGATAAAAAACCAACTTATTGAACTAATTGCTTTAATTTACCCAGGGTTTAGCAGGCTGTTTGTAGTAGCAACCTTATGGAGATAGCCAATATGCAATTAGAATTGTTTGGGCTGTAGTCTGTTATTGCTTGTGTGTATTGTATTTTTAGTCTCTAGTTACCTTTTAACATGGATGTACAACAGCCCAATTTTCTATATATTGTGTGTTACATCAGTTATTAAAGGAAGTCCATACTTTGATGGGTTCCATACACAATCCAATCTCCAGTCGTACGATATCCTACGATTGTTAAATCGTGTATTGGCTGTCGCCCGATCGTTGAAAATTTTCATCCTTGACGTGAGATAGGAAACATATTTATCAACCCAATCCCGAATGTATGATTGGTCCGTGTATGCAATCCAAAATAAGGAGCTAGGTACCCGGAAACAGACTGAAGATTCCCATAAAAGTAATGCTTTATTCAAAGTAACATATAGATACAGACGGTCACACCTGACGTGTTTCGTGTGGACTCACACTTTATCAAAGGCACGATTGGTCCGTGTATGGCCTGCTTAAATTCCAGACTTAGGCCTAGGCCACACTAGTGCGTTTTAGCACGTTTGTGCACACGTATCGGGCATGCGGGTTTGTTTAAAATAGAGATCACGGGAACACAAAAACTCCCGATATTTCCAATGCGCACACGTTAGCGCAAGCGTTTTGCGTGCAACATTTTTTTATGGAAACGCATGTGTTTTATAATATTAAGTTACAAAAACGCATGCGCAAATGCGGAGCAATGCGCAAAATTCGCACACAATTATGTGTGCGATTTAGTGCATTGTAGAGAAACTGCCAATCTTAGCACAGGGAGACATGTCTGAGCTCAACTGGCTAGTGAAGGAGGTGTTACTTGCAGAGCACGGTAGTTCATCTGCATCGTTGGGGGTCGTTTCAGCCCTCAAACCTTGCAGATACTCGGACAAGACAGTCGGATCATACAGGAATTGTTGTGTATCTGCCATGTGTATGGCCGCCTTAAGAAACAGACAGTTAATTTGCCTGGCTTCTCTGTAAAAGTTGTTAATTTTCTCAATGCCAAAGCATAATATACTTTCTAAATCCTCTCAGCCTGACGGCAATGTAATTATCGTCTGTGTTCTATAGTCCAACGGGGGTCACTGATAGAGTCAACGTCACATATGCATCTTACTGCTGGTAAATACCGAATTCCATCCTGTTCTGATTATTACTTTCACTGACAGGATAGGCTGATTAACTGAACCAGCTATATTTATGTGTCCTTATCTGAGGCTCTGTTCTTTGATGTGTCTTCATACATACAGTATATGGAACTATAATTTGGCTTCATACTGTTCACCCCCTACTGATCTCCCTTAAGAAAACCTAATCAAAGCTTAGAAAAGGAATGAACATGTGCTTAGCCTTATAGGAACTTTGACTGCAACCACTGGAAGGAGGAAAACTAGTCTTTGTCTGTGTTCATTTTTCTAACTACTTCCTTTTGTTTGCAGTTTAAACTGAACTCTTGGCGACGTAAAGCTGAAAACTGGTCTTAAAAGCACATTAACAAATGTAAACTGAAAAAAAGTTTATTTTAAATTGACCATTACTGGAAACTATAATTCTTCCCAACCACCACAGTCAACCATCATCATTTTTCAGTTGATCTGATCCCTATTTCTTTATTATTATTATCATAAACCATTCTGCTGTGTGCAGTTTTGGTGTAGCTGGAGTGGTGACAGTTGGTTTGCGTAAATTGCATGGTGGAAAATTCCCTCTCTCTGTGCTGGCTCATAGTGGTTACTGAGCATGCTTGCCCTCACAGATAGTCAGGTAAGATGGAAGGAGGCGTCGGTTAAGATAGAGAGGAGTTGTAACAAAACAAGTACGGGACTGAAATGCAGCAAAATACACACTACTTACACATATTTATTTATAGATTAAGATGACTGCCCCTTTAAAAGACAATTAATCTTCTTGACTCGCTAAGCATTTTCAGCTGTCATACTTACCAAAAGATTTCCTCACTGCTCCAGTCCATCTCCACATTTGCAGTCTGTCCATGATCTGGTCAATGGAAAGATGGCATTTTACGTGTCTTCCCATTGGTCGTCACTGAAAGTCTGAAAGGCGGAGTTAAACTAGACCTGCGAGGGAATTGTTTGACTGCTTATAGGAAGTGTATCCAGCGGTTTAGTTTAATTGAGTTTAATTAAGTTCAATTCCCCGCAAAAGGACCATTTCCAATCCAACAAATTTCAGTGTTGGCATCAGAAACAGCCATTATAGGCAAAAAAATTCCCTTTGTTGCAGTCACCCCCTTTAATAATGTATACAGTTCTCCACGATTGTAGGGTGTGTGGCAGTCAGGAACAATCTCCATATACTTCTTCTATACTTTATATACGGAGAATGTTTTTAACTGCGTATAGCCACATCTTTCATAGAAGATTATACACAGTCGATTTGTTTCACTGATTCCAACAAATGAATCAATAAAATTGACCCATGTGTGGCCTTCGGTGTGTTAGACTGCTCTGCAATATGCTCCATTTATTAAGAAGAAGGTGATTGGGACCAATCAGAACATTCTCAATATTATATAGTATCCCTGTACAAACTAGAACTACAGTATATGTATTAATACCAGTCATTCTCAATATTATATAGTATCCCCGTACCAACCAGAACTACAGTATATGTATTAATACCAGTAATTCTCAATATTAAATAATATCCCCGTACCAACCAGAACTACAGTATATGTATTAATACCAGTAATTCTCAATATTATATAGTATCCCCGTACCAACCAGAACCACAGTATATGTATTAATACCAGTCATTCTCAATATTATATAGTATCCCTGTACCAACAGAACTACAGTATATGTATTACGGTAATACCAGTAATTCTCGATATTATATAGTATCCCTGTACCAACCAGAACTACAGTATATGTATTAATACCAGTAATTCTAAATATTATATAGTATCCCTGTACCAACCAGAACTACAGTATCTGTATTAATACCAGTAATTCTCAATATTATATAGTATCCCTGTACCAACAGAAATACAGTATATGTATTAATACCAGTAATTCTCAATATTATACCAGTCCCCTGTACCAACCAGAACTACAGTATATGTATTAATACCAGTAATTCTCAATATTATATAGTATCCCTGTACCAACCAGAACTAGAGTATATGTAATACCAGTAATTCTCAATATTATATAGTATCCCTGTACCAACCAGAACTACAGTATATGTATAATACCAGTAATTCACAATATTATATATTATCCCTGTACCAACCAGAACTACAGTATTTGTATTAATACCAGAAATTCACAATATTATATATTATCCCTGTACCAACCAGAACTACAGTATATGTATTAATACCAGTAATTCTCAATATTTTATAGTATCCGCGTACCAACCAGAACTACAGTATATGTATTAACCCAGTAATTCTCAATAATTTATAGTATCCCTGTACCAACCAGAACTACAGTATAAGTATTAATACCAGTAATTCTCAATATTATATAGTATCCCTGAATCAACCAGAACTGCATTATATGTATTAAAGGGCATGTCCATCATGTAGTATAATAAAATCCTTACCTCACATCCCAGCTCCATATGGTTCTCCTGTAGTCCCCCCCAAAGTCCCTAAACTGCCCACCAGAAGGATAGGGCTCTGCCTCCTATCTGGCCCCCGGGAGAAGTTTGGCATGCGTACTGCAGCCCTTCTCCCCATCCCTCTCCCTCCCGATTAGGATTCCCTCCCCCTAGTGTAAAACCCTTTAGATATAACATTCCCCCTGTCCCCCCAGTCCCAACCGCTCTATTTTTAATTTTAGAAAGTGCCCCAAACTTTACTTACCTTCCATCTTTCCTCCGCCGCACTGAACTCCCGGCAGCCGCGTCCGTGATTGGCTGCCGCTCAGCCAATCACAGACGCAACTGCTGGTCCTGCCCCTCTGCTTGCATTTTCTCGCAAGCAGAGGGCCTGGCAGCGCGGTGGAGGAAAGAGAGAAGGTAAGTAAAGTTTGGGGCACTTTCTAAAATTAAAAATAGAGCAGTTGGGGCTGGGGGGACATGTTATATCAAAAAATTATTTCAAGGGTGGACATACCCTTTAATACCAGTAATTCTTAATATTATATAGTATCCCTGTACCAACCAGAACTACAGTATATGTATTAATACCAGTAATTCTCAATTATTACCATAGAAATCATGTTTTTCTGTACAAACCAGAACTACAGTATATGTATTAATACCAGGAATTCTCAAATTAAATAGTATCCCGTACCAACCAGAACTACAGTATATGTATAATACCAGTAATTCTCAATATTATATAGTATTCCCCGTACCAACCAGAACGACAGTTAATTTAGTATTAATACCAGTAATTCTTAATATTATATAGTATCCCTGTACCTACCAGAACTACAGTATATGTATTAATACCAGTAATTCTCAATATTATATAGTATCCCTGTACCAACCAGAACTACAGTATATGTATTAATAATACCAGTAATTCTCAATATTATATAGTATCCCCGTACCAACCAGAACTACAGTATATGTATTAATACCAGTAATTCTCAATATTACATAGAATCCCTGTACCAACCAGAACTACAGTATATGTATTAATACCAGTAATTCTCAATATTATATAGTATCCCCGTACCAACCAGAACTACAGTATATGTATTAATACCAGTCATTCTCAATATTATATAGTATCCCCGTACCAACCAGAACTACAGTATATGTATTAATACAGTAATTCCAATTTTATATACCACCTACAAACCAGAACTACAGTATAAGTCTTAATTACTCAGTCATTCTCATATTTATGTATCCCCGTACCAACCAGAACTACAGTATATGTATTAATACCAGTAATTCTCAATATTATATAGTATCCCCGTACAAACAAGAACTACAGTATATGTATTAATACCAGTAATTCTCAATATTATATAGTATCCCCGTACCAACCAGAACTACAGTATATGTATTAATCCAGTGCATTCTCAATATTATATAGGATCCCCGTACCAACCAGAACTACAGTATATGTATTAATACCAGTAATTCTCAATATTATATAGTATCCCGTACCAACCAGAACTACAGTATATGTATTAATACCAGTAATCTCAATATATATGTATCCCGTACCAACCAGAACTACAGTATATGTATAATACCAGAATTCTCAATATTTATATAGATCCCCGTACACAACAGAACTACAGTAATGTATTAATACCAGTCATTCTCAATATTATATGTATCCCCGTACCAACCAGAACTACAGTATATGTAGTAATACCAGTATTCTCAATATTATATAGTATCCCCGTACCAACCAGAACTACAGTATATGTATTAATACCAGTCATTCTCAATATTATATAGTATCCCCGTACCAACCAGAACTACAGTATATGTGTTAATACCAGTAATTCTCAATATTATTTACATTTATTTAAAGAGGTATAGCTTTAGTCAGGAATTACATAGTTACATAGCGTGCCAATTATACCCAGGAAGTGAGGATCGCTTTTAGGCATAGGGAAGTGGACTGAAATAGGGTGATTGTAGCAGGATGTTAGGTTAAAAGGAAGGGATTGTAGGGTTTGCAGACAGACATGCCCTTAAAGTAGAAAAATGGGTGGATTATAACGGATAATTTATCCCCTACAAAAAATTAGATGGAAATTAGAAGGCACTTTAGTGTTCCATGCCCTTTATAGAAGCACTCAGCAGGTGGCCTTATGTGGCCTCATGCTTTAATATGGACTCCTCACTGACCTTTAATGTCCTTATAATTTACAATTGGGGGTACATTATCTACTATATTGAGTATTGGAGACTGCAGAAACATTTTGCTACATTTCAATCCTCGATTTAAGAATTAATGAGTTAATATTAATCCCCAAATCCCTTCAAAAGTTTTCCTACTGAATTTCCGCACATTGACCCTTGACGGAACTTTCGCCCTCTTTTTCCACGGTAAAAAAATCGCAGTGAAATGCGATAAACCAAAAAATATTGAACCTTTTATCAGGAAGAAATGTTTTTACAGAAAAAAACCTTATTTGTACAGGTTTTTCTTTATATTATAAATTTTCCCTCCGAGTTCACAAACCGCTGGACATTACTGGAGAACTGATGGTATTGGATTGAACAGCACGAAACGTTAACCCCAGTCAGCTTGTCTCCTGATTACACAGGGAAAGTCACGTCTGTTCGTCTCTGTGCAGACTTTCTCGGACAGCAGCCATTTTTATTATTTCTATAGTCTTGTCAAGATGTACTGCTTCTTAAATCTGTGTCCCGGGGCTCCAGCATCACAGCGGCATCTATTCAGCTAGAGGCCTTTTCAGGCGCGAGGATCCCAGGCTAATTGCAGGCACCTGGGTTCTTTCTGTGCATCTCCCTCCTGTTTAATATCCAGAGCAGATAATGAACTCATTGTCCATGGGTCCAAGGAAACGAAACGTCCTGTTCTCAGCACAACCTTATGGCTTGTACCTCTGGCCTAATGTCTACATCCAGCCTGTTCATGGCCAGGGATGGGGGAGATGAGATGGATGCCCATTAGATTCATGGGTAAAAGTGATTTAAATTACAGTCTGTGGGCAGTGGTGGAAGCAGAAGGTCTATAGACTGGACAAATCTCTTGTGTATGGATCAGATGAATGGGGGTGTGATTAAGAACTGGGGTTTGAGGGTCCCTGGGGTGACCCCAATGTGCGATGTTACTTGTGTGTATGTGTATGATACCTTTGTAGATATATAACAAAATGTATAAATGTATCCTGCTTGTTCTGTGCAGGGCCAGGGCAAAACACACTGTGCATGTATTGTAATTCTTTTCTTATATAGCGCTACATTTACTTCATTCAAACACATCTGGCCCTGTCCTGAAGAGCTTACAACCTATTATTATGTCTTTATGATTGGGGGAACCTACGTCAGCGCCGGGAGAACATTCAAACTCCTTACAGATGGGAGGATATGAACCCAAGGGATCATGGTAAACCAGCTCTGGTTCTGGTTTCCTGCCTGGTTCAGTTCATAGTATTCACCTCTAACCCTTTCCTTGTTCTAATTATTACTCCTGTTTGGTTATAATCTAATAGACGGTTTCCAATAACCTGATACTCTCAGCAAGGTGGAGAGCAGGATCCAGGAATAAATATACGTACAAAGATATCAAACTCTACTGCTGTTCTGTAAATACCAGCAAGGAACAGGTACAGAACTGACGTTGGGTTTTATAAATACCCAGTCTACAATATGCTGTAGACTGTCTGGTGGAATGTACCATACAATGCTGGGGTGTCTGGTGGAATGTACCATACAATGCTGGGGTGTCTGGTGGAATGTACCATACAATGCTGGGGTGTCTGGTGGAATGTACCATACAAGACTGGGTGTCTGGTGGAATGCCTCAGCCGGATTACAAGACTGGGGTGTCTGGGTGGAATGTACATACAAAGACTGGGGGTTGGTGGAATGACCATACCAGACGGGGGTTGGGTATGTACCATACAAGACTAGGGGTTGGGTGGAATGTGCTTATGAGACTGGGGTGTCTGATGGAATGTACCATACGAGACTGGGGTGTCTGATGGAATGTACAATAAGGACTGGGGGTTGTATGGTGGAATGTAATATAACAGGACTGGGGTGCTGGTTGAATGTACTATACAGGACTGGTGTGTCTGGGAATGTACATACAAGACTAGGGTGTCTGCTGGAATGTACCATACAAGAGTGGGGTGTCTGGTGGAATGTACCATACAGACTGGGTGTCTGGTGGAATGTACCATTAAATGCTGGGGTGTCTGGTGGAATGTACCATTAAATGCTGGGGTGTTGGTGGAATGTACTATACAGGACTTGGGTGTCTGGTGGAATGTACCATACGAGACTGGGTGTTCTAGTGGAATGTACCATACAAGGATGGGTGTCTGGTGGAATGTACCATATAAGACTGGAGTGTCTGGTGGAATGTACCATACAAGACTGGGGTGTCAAGTGGAATGTACCATACGAGACTGGGGTGTCTAGTGGAGATTACCATACGAGGATGGGGTGTCTGGTGGAATGTACCATATAAGACTGGAGTGTCTGGTGGAATGTACCATACAAGACTGGGGTGTGTGGTGGAATGTACCATACAAGACTGGGGTGTCTGTTGGAATGTACCATACAAGACTGGGGTGTCTGTTGGAATGTACCATACAAGACTGGCGTGTCTGGTGAAATGTACTATATGACACTGGGGTGTCTGGTGGAATGTACCATTCAAGACTGGGTGTCTGGTGGAAGTACCATACGGACTGGGGTGTCTGGTGAAATGTACCTACAAGACGGGTGTCTGTGGAAGTACCATAAAATGCTGGGGTGTCTGGTGGAAGTTACCATACAAGAAGGGGGGTGTCCGGTGGAATGTACCATTAAATGCCGGGGTCTGGTTGGTGGAATGTACATTAAATGCTGGGGTGTCTGGGAATGTACTATACAGGACTTGGGTGTCTGGTGGAATGTACATACGAGACTGGGGTGTCTAGTGGAAGTGACCATACAAGGATGGGGTGTCTGGTGGAATGTACCATATAAGACTGGAGTGTCTGGTGGAAATGTACCATACAAGACTGGGGTGTCAAGTGGAATGTACCATACGAGACTGGGGTGTCTAGTGGAATGTACCATACGAGGAGGGGGTGTCTGGTGGAATGTACCATATAAGACTGGAGTGGTCTGGTGGAGGTAACATCAAGACTGGGGGGTGGTGGGAATGTACCATACAAGACTGGGGTGTCTGTTGGAATGTACCATACCGAATGGGGTGTTGGAATTACCATAAAGACTGGCGTGTCTGGTGAAATGACTATATGACACTGGGGTGTCTGGTGGAATGTACCATTCAAGACTGGGTGTTGGTGGAATGTACCATACGAGAATGGGGTGTTGGTGAAATGTACCATACAAGACTGGGGTGTCTGGTGAAATGTACCATACAAGACTGGGGGTATGGTGGAATGTACCTACAAGACGGGGTGTCGGTGAATTACCTACAATGTGTGGATGTGAATAGTACCATACAAGACTGGGGTGTATGGTGGAATGTACCATACAAGACTGGGGTGTCTGGGGAATGTACCATACAAGAGTGGTGTCTGGTGGAATGTACATATGAGACTGGGGTGTTGTGAAATGTATCACACAAGACTAGGGTTGTCTGTTGAATGTACATACAAGACTAGGGTGTCTGGTGGAATGTACCATACGAGACTGGAATAATGGGCAGATTTAAAGTACAGTGTTTAATCAGTGGAATGCTGGTCGGACGCAGTTAAATGATATTTTCCCTTTTATTTAGAATGTCTGTGTTGGAGTCAAGAGGGGCTGTCAGTGCCACACGTGGCTAACTTTAACAGGTTACAAGCAAGAACAGGCGGTAGGAGCCTTGTTCTACCGGGTAAAAATCAGATTTGATTTTTAAAGTTTTTAAAAATCCTTTTAGTTTTCCTTTAACCCTTCAATGAGAGTTTTATTCTATTCCCAGTGATTTCAAACTGGGAATGTGAAGATTTCCAATAATGAGATTTACTTGTTAATAAAGATTTCAACCTCATCAGTAGCTAAATCCTGTTATTGCCCCGTTCCTTATCCTATTACGGAATTCACATAGAACACAGAGTAAGCGGCCCTCCAAACAGACACATCCTCAGTGCGTGATTTTAATCTCGCTAGTTACACAACCACCTGAAGGACAATGAGAATCGCCAGATAGAGACACACACGTCGGAATGTTCAAGTTGGAACTTTCTAGACCCTGGGAGAGAAATAATAATCGATATCCTCTAAATCAGCATAAAACGCACTTTCCCCCAATGTTCTTTGTTATCGTGGGTTTTGTACTCAATTATGTCACATGCCCCATTTTCACTCGTGTTTATTTCAGTTCTTCATTTTTGCCTAGAGTGGAAATCAACGACTTTCAAAAGGGCGTTTAAGCGGCAAAAGTTCAAAACTTGGCAAACTGGTTTCTGCAATCTTTAGCGACCCTTAGGGGTTAATATATGGCCAGAGCGAGGGCAGGTTATAGACTAGTGGGGCGATGCATTGGGAAGAGGTCGTAATCAGCAATTACAGACTTAGGCTTGTCACCAATAGCAATCAGTCGGCTGTGGGAAATCACTGTTGGTCACGGGTGAAAGTCGCCTGGCCACAGTAAGCAGCAAACCGATCATGTGATGCATATGAGACTGCATGATTGCGTGATTACCCGACTTGTTCCGATCGCCTGTTTGTCTCCTGGTGACACCAAAACGCAGCAGATTTTTTGCCCCAACCGACCGATACACGGGAATATCGGTCGGTTGCCTGACAAAACCTCCTTGTGTACACAGCCTTAAAGTCACATTAACTCCTTTGCGCCAATGTACCAAGGTAAAACGTGACTTTAACGCATTAGATTTGACAGTGCGCAAATCAATGTACAGAGCCCACTGCGATTATTTTAGGTGAGTTCACGAACGAAAGCACAACAGCTGGTATTATAGACTCGAATGGGGTTAACCCTTCACAGTGCCAGCGAGTCGCATTAATCTTATGCTAAAGAGACGTAGGGCTCTCCGTATATGCCCCAAAATTTGGGTAGGAAGACATGGAACAATACACCCGATTTCTCAATTGGTCACTGGTCCCCCTTGTGGAACCCAGTGCTATAATAATTGCCTATTAATAATAATGTAAACCGATGGGGTCACATGGAATCGGAAAGAAACATTTCTGGACGTGGCTAACTGTTGGTAACTGCAGATTTACATGGTTATATTTCTATAATTTTTTGGGCCCTGAAGTGGATTAGCCAATCAGAATGCAGACTGCAAAATGCCTCATAGTAATCTAACCAATCAATTTTCAGGACTGGAGTGTTCCAATATGGTCACAAGATCAAGGTTTGACCGGCGACCAATAGATTTCTCAATACTCCTTCTCCTTAGACTTTACTTTAAACTCAACGCATTCTAATTCCCCAACATCAACCGTGATCCTTTTGGTAATTCACCCCTCCCTGGATATAATCCTAGAAACGGCCTAACAAATCAGCATTATGATTCTCCATAAAACCATCATTTCTCCCTGGACCCTTTGCTGGAAGGCAGAGTCTTTTATTGGTTCTTCATTCGGATTTCTCCCAGACCTGCAACACTGCATCTTCCCGCCTGACCTTTTGATTGGCACCGTTCTCCGTCTCTGGAAATGTCGATTTCCAGTTAAATAAGAATGAATGTTTTGACTGCACCGCTCAGTCCAATATGGTGGTGCCTTACATCAGACCCAGGAGAAGTATACTCATCGCTTTCCCTTTGCTCCAGTGCGATTTGTCAAATTACCTTCAAAAACCCAGCTGCGGAAAATCTGATTTAGGTGTCTCCGCCACCTACTGAGCGGGACGGCGCAGCGCAGCCCGTCAGACACGAATGTTTGATCTGGTTGTCTTGGAAACTGATGTTTGAAACACTTTTTACATACGTTCCTTAGTTTACCCCCTTTTTTCTTTTTTCCTCCCTTCTTTCTGTGGTTAGAATGGACGTTGTGAAAAAAGCGTGGGACGGCGGTCGGTTTATCACGCTCAGCTCCGGGACAGGAAATCTCTGTCACATGTTCGCCGTGTTTTTCATTTGATTGGAAATCATTTTTGTAATGTCCCGGCGTTATTAGGGATCAAAGGATCTGTAGCCAATTACCCGCCAAACTCCCTTATTGTGCGCACCTCTGACTTTAAAATGGTGCGATTGTCCTGGAATTCGACATGAACTAGACGACACAGTGGGGGGGTTTATACTTGTAATTTGGTGTAATTAGGATAATAACAATGTTTATAAAATGTCCGTGTGTGTCACAATCCACCTGTAAAGGGCAAAAACAAATGAGGGAGCTTGTCATTAACGTGGGGTATCAAGATGGAGTCCCAGAGGTTTCAAACCTCAAATCTTTATTCTTCTTTCCCTCATAACGATATAACAGAGGGAGATTCTGAGATTTGTCCGTCTATGATGATCAACCACGGCGTATAATGCCATTACCACGCGGTATTTACTGCCGTCTCTGCGGTTATGGTATAATGCCTAAAATGGTATGGGATAATATAAAAAATATAAATAATATAAAATATAAAATAATGCGCATTATTTTAAAGGTTGTGACGTAAACCACCCACCCTGAATTCTCTGTCCCTCTCACCATGACACAGGAACAAACATGGTACCCATTACCTTCCTTCATGACATAGGAAAACTGCTCATTCAAATTATTAAAACAATTGTCTCCCTTTAACATACCGTATAGGGGGGCCGGTAACATTGCACGGTGTGTGGCCACACAAGCGATTGCTCCATATAAAGAATAACAGAACGATTGTTTATGTGGATTTGTGAATCGTGCTAATTCACGATCGGATTCCAATCAACTGCCATAAATTACCGACACAAGTTTGTGTGGGCAAATTTAGTACAGAGTCATTATTACATATAGTTCTGGTTTATCCAGTAATCCTTTTCTGATTGCCATTTAGAGTCGGGAGAATTTTCCCCCCCATTTGCCTTCCTTGGATCAACTGTTGGGTAGGGTAATAAGTAGGCTATATGACTAGATGACGTAGTCTTATTCAACCTCCATACTATGTTACTATGTAACTGTTATCAAGACATTATGGGTAGGGTATAAAGGCTGGACTAGATGGATGTATGTCTTATACAACCTCCAATACTATGTTACTATGTAACTGTTATAAGACATTATGGGTAGGGTATAAAGGTTGGACTAGATGGACGTATGTCTTTATACAACCTCCAATACTATGTTTACATGTAACTGAGACAGACATTATGGGTAGGGTATAAAGGTTGGACTAAATGGATGTATGTCTTTATTCAACCTCCATTACTATGTTACTATGTAACTGTTATACAGACATTATGGGGAGGGTATAAAGGTTGGATTAGATGGATGTATGTCTTTATACAACCTCCAATA
The DNA here is from genome assembly GCA_019447015.1 of Hymenochirus boettgeri. Lineage (NCBI taxonomy): Eukaryota > Metazoa > Chordata > Amphibia > Anura > Pipidae > Hymenochirus > Hymenochirus boettgeri. Next base: position 258,483,905 of record CM033472.1, on the reverse strand, counting down.
CTATGTTACTATGTAACTGTTATACAGACATATGGGTAGGGTATAAAGTTGGACTAGAGAGACGTATGTCTTTATACAACCTCCAATACTATGTTACTATGTATCATTAGACATTATGGGTTGGGTATAAAGGTTGGACTAGATGGACAAATGTCTTTAGTCAACCTCCATTACTATGTTACTATGTAACTGTTGTACAGACATTATGGTAGGGTATTAAGGTTGGACTAGGTGGACGTATGTCTTTATTCAACCTCCAATACTATGTTACTATGTAACTGTTATGCAGACATTAGGGTAGGGTATTAAGGTTGGACTAGATGGAAGTATGGGCGGTTATCAACCTCCAATACTATGTACATGTAACTGTTATACAGACATATGGGTAGGTTTAAGGTGACTGACTAGATGGACGTATGTCTTTATACAACCTCCAATACTATGTTACTATGTAACTTATACAGACATTATGGGTAGGGTATAAAGGTTGGACTAGATGGACGTATGTCTTTATTCAACCTCCAATACTATGTTTATGTAACAGTTATACAGACATTATGGATAGGATTTAAAGGTTGGACTACATGGATGTATGTCTTCATCACAACTCCATTACTATGTTACTATCTAACTGTTGACATTATGGGTAGGGTATAAAGGTTCGACTAGATGGACAAATGCTTTATTCAACCTCCATTACTATGTTTACTATGTAAATGTTATACAGACATTATGGATGGATTTAAGGTTGGACTAGATGGACGTATGTCTTTATACAACCTCCATTACTATGTTACTATGAACTGTTTACAGACATTATGGGTAGGATATAAAGGTTGGACTAGATGGACGTATATGTCTTTATACAACCCCATTACATGTTACTATGTATCTATAGACATTATGGGTTGGGTATAAAGGTTGGAATAGATGGACAAATGTCTTTAGTAACCTCCATTACTATTGTTACTAGTAACTGGTAGACAGACATCATATAAAGGTTGGACTAGATGGACGATACAACCCTATTACTATGTTATTATGAAAAATCCAGGATGCCCAGAGTATATTTCTCTACAATTATGGACATATGATTCTGGAGGCCCTTGTATAAGTATATAGATGAGTGCAAATGGAACTGTAATATAACACTTACAAAATTTAGTTTGCCATGAATCAGCTGTGTTATAAACTAATCAAGATTTTGAAAATCAAAAAAGGATTAATGAATGAAATCTATACACTTAGACCGCACTGTTTCCTTCTGTAAATAAAATATCGGGCACGTAACATTGGATTTTGTACAACACAATGTACATATATCCCTTATATTATATAAATAATTATACTCCATAGGAGATTGCATTGAGTTTTTAGGAGCTACCAATGTGGTGGGGGGTATAGGATATTAAAAAATATAAACTGGACGGCACTTGCTTCCTTAAAACTTTTACTTTATTTCATCATCGTTAAAAACAAGGCTCTTTTCGGCCAACATGCTTATCATGGCAGATTGCTAACTGGCAGGTATGACGTTGGGTCACCCGAAAACTGTGAAGCCTCGGACATGCACGGCAGGATGTTTTGAACACCGGAGGAGACAGCGAGCGAGTGCGGCGTGATCCCTTTGTTGGACACGGGTATAGGATATTACACCATAGGAAAGGCGTATATGTATGTGTGTACTATCTCACTGTTACCATTTAAATGACTATAGTAAATTTATATGAAATTTAGCACTGACTTATATAGATACAACACAAAATATTCAAAATACATAAACTTACTTACAGAGCTGAGATCCCTATTTTAAAATGGATGGTAATGGCAGCTTAAAGGGACAGTTCAGTGGAAATTATCAATAGTTTAATTGTTAGTTTGTGTAATGCATTATTAGTTATTATTATATCTCTTCCATTTTGAAAAATCTGTTGATTTCATAACTGCTGTTGACATTAGGGAGCTGACATTTCTAACGGTCCTTCTTCTTCCCAGGATGCACCACTTCCTTGGAATGTTCCTAACAGTAATCTCCCTGGTCCCGCACGGCAGTGTAACAAGGGTTAATCCTCGTGACGTCACGCATACAGGCCTCTCCCAAGATGTAAAATGCTGCCTTACCTCTCTACCATATGTTTTTCACTCCTGTCTCGCTACAGGCATCACCTCATCAAGAAGCAGCTCCCCCCGCTCTTACCACCGACGGGCTCAGCCTCTTCCCGCGGTGTATCCTACCTCACGCATGCGTAAGGGTAGGGCACCGCCATCGCTTGACCAGGACTCATGCAAGACGATGACGTCATTGCGTTGTGCGTCCTACGTCACGTTCCGAAGTGCGGAAAATTCAAATTCGGCAGCGCGGTGTCTCTGTTCCGAGTTCGGATCAGAGACTCAGGGATTCTGGCTCCTGGGCTCCTGTACTACTGTGTTTCTGTACTAGTGTACAGAAACACCTTTGTGACCAAGGATTGTGCTGCTGTGTGGCAGGGGTTCTGCCTGCTTCTGTGAGTACTGCCATCTGAGGGCTTAGCCATCCACTACCTGCAGTTTTTCAATGACTTCCTTTTTTTTCTTACAGTACCTGCTCATCATGTCTTCTGCAAGAGGGACAAATCGGATTCCAGGGGGTGAGCGGATTCTCTAAAGAGACAGTACACAATATATTTTGTGTTATGCTTAACTCAAATATTTGTGTTTCAGATCCTCAAGAGAGAGATATCACCTTAAAGAAGTGCCACTTGTGACAACCCAGCCACTAGAGGACAAAGCTATGCTCCATCTGCCTGGCACAGAAGTCCAATCAGGGACTAGATCAAATTCTGTCTACAGTCAAAGAACTCATAGATAGCTCACTCAAAGTTTCTCTACTACTATGCTGGCCCAAGTCCAACCATGATGCATCAGGGTCCTTTGGAGAACCCTCTTTGTCAGCTCCTCTCTCTCCCAACCGGCCTGGGGCCGAACTAACAGAATTAAGGGAACTTGTGGATGTGAAAGAGGATTTGTCTCCTCAAGAAATTCTGCCCTCACCCTCCCTCACCATGAGGTCTTGGGTCAGCTAATTAAGAGGATGAGGAAGGTCCCTCAAGATCACAGAACCATCTATTCCGACTACATCAGACTTAAAGTTCTCTAATAAAAAAGACGACTCTTCTGCTTTCTTGTCCAGAACACATTAAAGAATCATCCTCAAGCAATGGAGTTGCCGGTTAGAAGGTATTCCATGTCTCAAAACTTTGGGAATACCTATTGTGGCCTTCTTCTGATTCAACATGCTGGGACAACATTCCAAAAGTGGACACACCCATAGTAAAAGCATCAAAACCTTATCCTTAGTCTTTGAGGAATCAGCTCAGAGAGAGAGGAATCCTCACTGAAAAAGATCTACCTCTCTTGGTGGGGCAGCACTAGACCATCCATGCTATCACTAGTTTGGCTAGGGCCAGCACAAATTTGGTTCCAGGAATTTGAAGAAGGGATCAAAAACGGAGTTCATAGGGATACCTTATCTCCATGATTAAGGATATCAAACTATCTAATGAATTCATATCGGAGGCTTCCATAGATTCATCAGCCTAACTGCTAAGTCCATGGGAACTTCCGTCGTAGCCAGGAGGGCGATCTGTCAGACAATGGAAGGCAGACGCCCAGTCCAAACAGGGCCTGGCATCCATTCCGTCGAGGGCAATATGCTGTTTGGCAGCAAGCTTGAGGATCTTATGAGAAAAATTCATTAAGAGGAGCCTTCCTTCTTCCAGACAACAAAGACATGGGTTCCCATCTTCTGCGCCAATCTCAGGGATGCGAAGCATACCGACCAGGAAGACCTTTTGCTCAAAGGAGGACATGGAACACCAGTACAAACCAGTCCTTTCGAGGGAGAGGCGCCAAACCCAGATACGGCAATTATGAAGGTCAGGGAGTCCACCTGTCGAGTGTAGGGGGCAGGCTTGTCCCTCTTCCACAGGGCTTGGGCTCTTATTACATCAGACAACTTGGGTCCTACAGATTATAAACCAGGGTTATCGACTTCACTTCCGATCTTCTCCAACAAACTAATTCCTCTGTTCCATCACTCCCAACATCATCAGGCTCAAGAAAGTCTTCGGTTGATCCCTAATCAAGAAGGATATTATAGAATAAGTTCAAATATCAAAAAGGGAATCATTCCCCACTATTTCTAAAGAGAAAATCATCCGGGGAATTCCGGCCCATCTTGAATCTAAAATCTAAACCAATACTTATTAGTGAAGAATTCAAAATTGAAAAAAACCCTCAGATCGGTAACCATGCAACTCACACAGGGGGAATGATGTCCAAAATAGATATCCAGGATGGTATCTCATGTACCCATTCACAAATACCTCTGTGTATGGAATGGCATTTCCAATACAAAGCCCTCCCCTTTGGGCTAGCAACGGCCCCCAGGGTCTTTCCAAAATCCTCGCCCTATGATTGCACATCTCAGACTTCAGGGGATCCAGATCTATCATATCTGGACGACATATGATAAAGGCAAATGATCAACAAACTTTGAATGTTCATACATCAATGACCTTACAGTGTCTGGAGGAATTGGGCGGATCCAAATTTGAAAAAATCTTGTCTTTCCCCATCACAGGATCTCTTGTCCTGGGCAACAATATAGACACCCGAAGTAGACAGTATCCCTCCAATAACCAAGAGGGACGACCTCATCAGAGAGATGAACAGATTCACTGTTCTCTCAGCCTCAACAGCATGGATGTGCCAACATATAATAGGGAAACTAACATCTACTCTGGAGGGTGATGAAATGGGCCATGACTCATATCAGACCTCAGACGACCTTCCTTGCACAATTCTCCCTCAAGGAGTCCAAATCAGTTAATTTCTCCCTTCTCCGTCAGAACAGAATGAATGGTGGACAAGGATCAACCCTTCAGGCCAGTCCACCTCATTCCACCTCAGGGGGAAATTATCACAACAGACGCCAGCCCTTCGGTTGGGAGCAACTTACCGAAACAAGTTAACTCAGGAACAATGGAATCAATCAAATCCACCAGCATCCCAGAACCAGAAAGAGCTGATGGCAGTCCTATATACACTTTTTCACTTCCAGCCTTACATAGAAGGAAAAGCAGTTCTAATCAGGTCAGACAATTCGACAATGGTGGCTACAATAAATAACAAAGGGGGGACTCGGAGTCCCAAGTTGTGGCAGTAGCAAAAAGGATCCTATTCTGGCCGAGATTACTATCAGATTTAATCTCTCTCTATATTCCTGGAGTAACCAACAAAGAAGCAGACTTCCTCAGCAGGATGTGCTCCAACAGGGGGAGTGGAAGCTGAATCCAATCATCTTCAAACAATCACCCCAAATATGGGGGACTTATCAATAGATCTGATGGCCAAAGAAACAACACACGCAGCTGGAGAGATTCTGCTCTCGATACCCAGATACAAGAGCATTCAGGACAGACGCATTCTCCATCAAGTGGTTATCCCACTAATGTACGTATTCCCCCAACTGCATTCACCCGAAGGTCTTGAGAAAATCAGGAAGGACAAAGCAAAAGTGATAGCCATCCTTCCTGGTGGCCGAGGAGAAGCATGTTCTCCTGGGCTCCTTCAGCTCTCCATAGCTCTCCCATGAAGCTACCACATATGGGAATCTACTTCTACAGGGACCAGTGACCCTTCAACATCCAGAGCATCTTCACTTGATGGCCTGGTTGTTGAGACCTCAACATGAGTACAGAGGTCTGTCTAACTCAGTAATATCCACTCTCATGGCGGCTGGAAACGTCAACTTCCAAATCTTATTACAGGGTCTGGGAAACTTTCTTTTCCCTTTTGGTGCAACCCCCACCAACCCCCCTGTCCCTCCTTTTCTTCCCTCCTTCCCTCCTTCCTCTTTTTTCTCTTCTCTCCTTCCTTTCCCCTCTCCTTTTCTCCCTCTCCTCCCCCTTCCCTCCTCTCTCCATTCTTTTTTCCCTTTTTCTCCTTCCTCCCTCCCTCTCCTTCTCCCCTTTCCCCCCTCCCTCCTTCGTCCTCCTTTCTCCGAATGTACCATACAATGCTGGGGTGTCTGGTGGAATGTACCATACAATGCTGGGGTGTCTGGTGGAATGTCACCAGACACCCCAGTCTTGTATGGTACATTCCACCAGACACCCCAGCATTTTATGGTACATTCCAGCAGACACCCTAGTCTTGTATGGTACATTTCACCAGACACCCCAGTCTCGTATGGTACGACGGGGTGTCTGGTGGACATGTACTATACAGACTGGGGTGCTGGTGGAATGTACTATACAGGACGGTGTGTCTGTTGGAATGTTACACTACAATACTAGTGGTTTCGGGCTGGAATGTACCATACAGAGTGGGGTGTCTGGTGGAATGTACCATACAAGACTGGGGTGTCGGTGGAATGTACCATTAAATGCTGGGGTGTCTGGTGGAATTTACCTTAAATGCTGGGGTGTTCTGGTGGAATGTACTATAAGGACTTGGGTGTCTGGGAATGTACCATACGAACTGGTGTCTAGTGGAATGTACCATACAGATGGGGGTGTCTGGTGATGTACCATATAAGACTGGAGTGTCTGGTGGAATGTACCATACAAGACGGGGTGTCAAGTGGAATGTACCATACGAGACTGGGGTGTCTAGTGGAATGTCCATACGAGGATGGGGTGTCTGGTGGAATGTACCATATAAGACTGGAGTGTCTGGTGAGTACATGTGTGGTGGAATGTACCATACAAGACTGGGGTGTGCTGTTGGAAATGTACCATACAAGACTGGGGTGTCTGTTGGAATGTACCATACAAGACTGGCGTGTTCTGGTGAAATGTACTATGACACTGGGTGTGTCTGGTGGAATGTACCATTCAAGACTGGGTGTCTGGTGGAATGTACCATACGAGACTGGGGTGTCTGGTGAAATGTACCATACAAGACTAGGGTGTCTGCTGGAATGTACCATAAAATGCTGGGGTGTCTGGTGGAATGTACCATACAAGACTGGGGTGTCTGGTGGAATGTACCATTAAATGCTGGGGTGTCTGGTGGAATGTACCATTAAATGCTGGGGTGTCTGGTGGAATGTACTATACAGGACTTGGGTGTCTGGTGGAATGTACCATACGAGACTGGGGTGTCTAGTGGAATGTACCATACAAGGATGGGGTGTCTGGTGGAATGTACCATATAAGACTGGAGTGTCTGGTGGAATGTACCATACAAGACTGGGGTGTCAAGTGGAATGTACCATACGAGACTGGGGTGTCTAGTGGAATGTACCATACGAGGATGGGGTGTCTGGTGGAATGTACCATATAAGACTGGAGGTGTCTGGTGAATGTACCATACAAGACGGTGTGTGGTGGAATGTACCATACAACTGTGGTTTGTGGAATGTACCATACAAGACTGGGGTGTCTGTGGAATGTACCATAAAGACTGGCTGTGTCTGTGAAATGTACTAATGACACTGGGTGTCTGGTGGAATGTACCATCAAGACTGGGTGTCTGGTGGAATGTACCATACGAGACTGGGGTGTCTGGTGAAATGTACCATACAAGACTGGGGTGTCTGGTGAAATGTACCATACAAGACTGGGTGTATTGTGAATTTACCATACAAGCTGGGTGTTCATGGTGGAATGTACCATACAGACTGGGGTGTCTGGTGAATGTAACCATACAAGACTGGGTGTATGGTGGAATGTACCATACAAGACTGGGGTGTCTGGTGGAATGTACCATACAAGACTGGGGTGTCTGGTGGAATGTACCATATGAGACTGGGTGGTCTGGTGAAATGTATCACACAAGACTAGGGTGTCTGTTGAATGTACCATACAAGACTAGGGTTGTCTGGTGTGAATGTACCATACGAGACTGGAATAATGGGCAGATTTAAAGTACATGTTTAATCAGTGGAATGCCTGGTCGGACGCAGTTAAATATATTTTCCCTTTTATTTAGAATGTCTGTGTTGGAGTCAAGAGGGCTGTAGTGCCACACGTGGCTAACTTTAACAGTGTTACAAGCAAGAACAGGCGGTAGGAAGCCCCTGTTCTACCGGGTAAAACTCAGATTTGATTTTTAAAATAGTTTTTAAAATCCTTTTAGTTTTCCTTTAACCCCTTTCAATGAGAGTTTATTCTATTCCCATTGATTTCAAACTGGGAATGTGAAGATTCTGCAATAATGAGATTTACTTGTTAATAAAGATTTCAACCTCATCAGTAGCTAAATCCTGTTTTGCCCCTGTTCCTATCCTATTACGGAATTACACTAGAACACAGAGTAAGCGGCCCTCCAAACAGACACCATCCTCAGTGCGTGATTAAATCTCGCTAGTTACACAACACCTGAAGGACAATGAGAATCGCCAGATAGAGACACACACGTCGGAATGTTCAAGTTGGAACTTTCATAGACCCTGGGAGAGAAATAATAATCGAATCCTCTAAATCAGCATAAAACGCACTTCCCCAATGTTCTTTCAGGTTATCGTGGGTTTTTGTACTCAATTATGTCACCTGCCCCATTTTCACTCGTGTTTTTTACTGTTCAGTTCATTTTTGCACTAGAGTGGAAATCAACGACTTTTCAAAAGGGCGTTTAAAGCGGCAAAAGTTCAAAACTTGGCAAACTGGTTTCTGCAATCTTTAGCAGACCCTTAGGGGTTAATATATGGCCAGAGCGAGGGCAGGTTATAGACTAGTGGGGCGATGCATTGGGAAGAGAGTCGTAATCACAATTACAGACTTAGGCTTGTCACAATAGCAATCAGTCGGCTGTGGCAAATCACTGTTTTCACGGTGAAAGTCGCCGTGGCCTACAGTAAGCAGCAAACCGATCATGTGATGCATATGAGACTGCATGATTGGCATGATTACCCGACTTTGTCCGATCCCGTTGTCTCCTGTGACACCAAAACGCAGCAGATTTTTGCCCCAACCGACCGATACCACGGGAATATCGGTCGGTTTGCCTGACAAAACCTCTTGTGTACACAGCCTTAAAGTCACATTAACTCCTTTGCGCCAATGTACCAAGGATAAAACGTGACTTTAACGCATTAGATTTGACAGTGCGCAAATCAATGTACAGAGCCCACTGCGATTATTTTAGGTGAGTTCACGAACGAAAGCAAACAGCTGGTATTATAGACTCGGAATGGGGTTAACCCTTCACAGTGCACAGAGAGTCGCATTACTCTTATGCTAAAGAGAGCAGTGCTCTCCGTATATCGCCCAAATTTGGGTAGAAGACATGGCAACAATAACCCGATTTCTCAATTGGTCACTGGTCCCCCTTGTGGAACCCATGTGCTATAATAATTGCCTATTAATAATAATGTAAACCGATGGTGGTCACATGGAATTCGGAAAGAACATTTCTGGACTGTGGCTACTGTTGGTAACTGCAGATTTACATGGTTATTATTCTATATAATTTTTTGGGCCCTGAATGTGATAGCCAATCGAATGCAGACTGCAAAATGCCTCCATAGTAATCTAACCAATCAATTTTCAGGACTGGAGTGTTCCATATGGTCACAAGATCAAGGTTTTGACCGGCGACCAATCATTTCTCAATACTCCTTCTCCTTAGACTTTACTTTAAACTCAACGCATTCTAATTCCCCTAACATCAACCGTGATCCTTTTGGTAATTCACCTCCCCTGTATATAATCCTAGAAACGGCTTAACAAATCAGCATTATGATTCTCCATAAAACCATCATTTCTCCCTGGACACCTTTGCTGGAAGGCAGAGTCTTTTATTGGTTCTTCATTCGGATTTCTCCCCAACCTGCAACACTGCATCTTCCCGCCTGACCTTTTGATTGGCACCGTTCTCCGTCTCTGGAAATGTCGATTTCCAGTTAAATAAGAATGAATGTTTTGACTGCACCGCTCAGTCCAATGATGGTGCCTTACATCAGACCCAGGAGAAGTATAACTCATCGCTTTCCCTTTGCTCCAGCGATTTGTCAAATTACCTTCAAAAACCCAGCGCGGAAAATCCTGATTGGATGTCTACCGCCACCTACTGAGCGGGACGGCGCAGCGCAGCCCGTCAGACCGAATGTTTGATCTGGTTGTCTTGGAAACTGATGTTTAAACACTTTTTACATTACGTTCCTTAGTTTACCCCTTTTTTTCCTTTTTTCTCTTCCCTTCTTTCTGTGCGTAGAATGGACGTTGTAAAACAGCGTGGGACGGCGGTCGGTTTATCACGCTCAGCTCCGGGACAGGAAATCTCTGTCACATGTTCGCCGTGTTTTTCATTTGATTGGAAATCATTTTTGTAATGTCCCGGCGTTATTAGGGATCAAAGGATCCTGAGCCAATTACCCCCAACCTCCCTTATTGTGGCGACCTCTAGACTTTAAACGGTGCGATTTGTCCTGGAATTCGACATACTAGACGACACAGTGCTGGGGGTTTATACTTGTAATTTGGTGTAATTAGGATAATAACAATGTTTATAAAATGTCCGTGTGTGTCACATCCACCTGTAAAGGGCAAAAACAAATGAGGAGCTTGTCATTAACGTGGGGTATCAAGATGGAGTCCCAGAGGTTTCAAACCTCAAATCTTTATTCTTCTTTCTCCCTCATACGATATAAACAGAGGGAGATTCTGAGATTTGCTCTCCGTCTATGATGATCAACCACGGCGTATAATGCCATTACCACGCGGTATTTTACTGCCGTCTCTGCGGTTATGGTATATGCCATAATAATGGTATGGTATAATATAAAATAATATAAAAATAATATAAATATAATAATTCCGCATTATTTTAAAAGGTTGTGACGTAAACCACCCACCCTGAATTCTCTGTCCCTCTCACCAATGACACAGGAACAAACATGGTACCATTACCTTCCTTCATGACATAGGAAAAACTGCTCATTCAAATTATTAAAACAATTGTCTCCCTTTAATACATACCGTATAGGGGGGCCGGTAACATTGCACGGTGTGTGGCCACACAAGCGATTGCTCCATATAAGAATATACAGAACGATTGTGTATGTGGATTTGTGATCGTGCTAATTCACGATCGGATTCCAATCAAATCTGCCATAAATTACCGACACAAGTTTTGTGGGCAATTTAGTACAGAGTCATTATTACATATAGTTCTGGTTTATCCAGTAATCCTTTCTGATTGCCATTTAGAGTCGGGAAGAATTTTCCCCCCCATTTGCCTTCCTCTGGATCAACTGTTGGGTAGGGTAATAAGTAGCTATATGACTAGATGGACTATGTCTTTAATTCAACCTCCATTACTATGTACTATGTAACTGTTATACAGACATATGGGTAGGGTATAAAGGCTGGACTAGATGGATGTATGTCTTTATACAACCCAATACTATGTTACTATGTAACTGTTATCAGACATTATGGGTAGGGTATAAAGGTTGGACTAGATGGACGTAATGTCTTTATACAACCTCCAATACTATGTTACTATGTAACTGTTACAGACATTATGGGTAGGGTATAAAGGTTGGACTAAATGGATGTATGTCTTTATTCAACCTCCATTACTATGTTACTATGTAACTGTTATACAGACATTATGGGGAGGGTATAAAGGTTGGATTAGATGGATGTATGTCTTTATACAACCTCCAATACTATGTTACTATGTAACTGTTATACAGACATTATGGGTAGGGTATAAAGGTTGGACTAGATAGACTATTCTTTATACAACCTCCAATACTATGTTACTATGTATCTATAGACATTATGGGTTGGGTATAAAGGTTGGACTAGATGGACAAATGTCTTTAGTCAACCTCCATTACTATGTTACTATGTAACTGTTGTACAGACATTAGGTAGGGTATTAAGGTTGGACTAGGTGGACGTATGTCTTTATTCAACCTCCAATACTATGTTACTATGTAACTGTTATGCAGACATTAGGGTAGGGTATTAAGGTTGGACTAGATGGACGTATGTCTGTCTATCAACCTCCAATACTATGTACTATGTAACTGTTATACAGACATATGGGTAGGGTATAAGGTTTGACTAGATGGACGTATTCTTTATACAACCTCCAATACTATGTTACTATGTAACTGTTATACAGACATTATGGGTAGGGTATAAAGGTTGGACTAGATGACGTATGTCTTTATTCAACCTCCAATACTATGTTACTATGTAACAGTTATACAGACATTATGGATAGGATTTAAAGGTTGGACTCATGGATGTATGTCTTCATACAACCTCCTACTATGTTACTATCTAACTGTTAGACATTATGGGTAGGGTATAAAGGTTCGACTAGATGGACAAATGTTTTATTCAACCTCCATTACTATGTTACTATGTAACTGTTATACAGACATTATGGATAGGATTTAAGGTTGGACTAGATGGACGTATGTCTTATAACACCCATTACTATGTTACGATGTAACTGTTATACAGACATTATGGGTAGGATATAAAGGTTGGACTAGATGGACGTATATGTCTTTATACAACCTCCATTACTAGGTTACATGTATCTATTAGACATTATGGTTGGGTATAAAGGTTGGACTAGATGGACAAATGTCTTTAGTCAACCTCCATTACTATGTTACTAGTAACTGTAGACAGACATCATATAAAGGTTGGACTAGATGGACGTATACAACCCTATTACTATGTTATTATAAAAATCCAGATGCCCAGAGTATAATTTCTCTACAATTATGACATATGATTCTGGAGGCACCTTGTATAAGTATATAGATGAGTGCAAATGGAACTGTAATTATATACATTACAAAATTTAGTTGCCATGAATCAGCTGTGTATAAACTAATCAAGATTTTGAAAATCAAAAAAGGATTAATGAATGAAATCTATACACTTAACCGCACTGTTTCCTTCGTAAATAAAATATTCGGGCACGTAACATTGGTTTTTGTACAACACAATGTACATAATCCCTTATATTATATAAATATATTTATATCTCCATAGAGATTGCTTGGTTTTTAGGAGCTACCAAGTGGTGGGGGGTATAGGATATTAACAAATATAAACTGGACGGCACTTGCTTCCTTAAAACTTTTACTTTATTTTCATCATCGTTAAAAACAAGGCTCTTTTCGGCCCAACATGCTTATCATGGCAGATTGCTAACTGGCAGGTATGACGTTTCGGGTCACCCGAAACTGTGAAGCCCTCGGACATGCACGGCAGGATGTTTTGAACACCGGAGGAGACAGCGAGGTGCCGGCGTGATCTCTTTGTTTGGACACGGGTATAGGATATTACCCATAGGAAAGGCTATATGTATGTGTGTACTATCTCACTGTTACCATTTAAATGACTATCAGTAAATTTATATGAAATTTAGCACTGACTTATATTAGATACAACACAAAATATTCAAAATACATAAACTTACTTACAGAGCGAGATCCCTATTTTAAAATGGAATGGTCAATGGCAGCTTAAAGGGACAGTTCAGTGGAAATTATCAATATGTTTAATTGTTAGTTTGTGTATTGCATACTAGTTTATATTAAATATTCTCTTCCATTTTGAAAAATCTGTTGATTTCATACCCTGCTGTTGACATTAGGGAGCTGACATTTCTAACGGTCCTTCTTCTTCCCAGGATGCACCACTTCCTTGGAATGTTCCTAACAGTAATCTCCCTGGTCCTGCACGGCAGTGTACACAATGGGTTAATCCTCGTGACGTCACGCATACAGGCCTCTCCCCAAGATGATAAAATGCTGCCTTACCTCTCCTACCATAGTCTTTTCCACTCCTGTCTCGCTACAGGCATCACCTCATCAAGAAGCAGCTCCCCCCGCTCTTACCACCGACGGGCTCAGCCTCTCTCCCGCGGTGTAGTCCCTACCTCACGCTGCGTAAGGTAGGGAGCACCGCCATGCCTTTGACCAGGACTCATGCAAGACGATGACGTCATTGCGTTTGTGCGTCCTACGTCACGTTCCCGGAAGTGCGGGAAAATTCAAATTCGGCAGCGCGGTGTCTCTGTTCCGAGTTCGGATCGAGACTCAGGGATCTGGCTCTGGCTCTGCTCCTGTAAGGTTGTACTACTGTGTTCTTACTAGTGTACAGAAACACCTTGTTGATCCAAGGATTGTGCTGCTGTGTGGCAGGGGTTCTGCCTGCTTCTGTGAGTACTGCCATCTGAGGGCTTAGCCATCCACTACCTGCAGTTTTTCAATGACTTTCCTTTTTTTTCTTACAGTACCTGCTCATCATGTCTTCTAGCAAGAGGGACAAATCGGATTCCAGGGGTGAGCGGATTTCCTAAAGAGACGTACACAATATATTTTGTTTATGCTTAACTCAAACTATTTGTGTTTCAGATCCTCAAGAGAGAGATATCACCTTAAAGAATGTGCCACTTGTGACCAACCCAGCCATCAGAGGACAAAACTATGCTCCATCTGCCTGGCACAGAAGTCCAATCAGGGACTAGATCAAATTCTGTCTACAGTCAAAGAACTCATAGATAGCTCACTCAAAGCTTCTCTCTACTATGCTGGCCCAAGTCCAGACCATGATGCATCAGGGTCCTTGGGAGAACCCTCTTTGTCAGCTCCTCTCTCTCCCAACCGCCTGGGCCGAACTAACAGAATTAAGGGAACTTGTGGATGTGAAAGAGGATTTGTCTCCTCAAGAAATTCTGCCCTCCCCTCCCTCACCCATGAGGTCTTGGGTCAGCAATTAAGAGGATGAGGAAGTCCCTCAAGATCACAGAACCATCTATTCCGACTACATCAGACTTAATGTTCTCTAATAAAAAAGACGACTCTTCTGCTTTCTTGTCCATGAACACATTAAAGAAATCATCCTCAAGCAATGGAGTTTGCCGGTTAGAAGGTATTCCATGTCTCAAAACTTGGGAATACCTATCTGTGGCCTTCTTCTGATTCACATGCTGGGACAACATTCCAAAAGTGGACACACACCATAGTAAAAGCATCAAAACCTTCATCCTTAGTCTTTGAGGATCAGCTCAGAGAGAGAGGAATCCTCACTGAAAAAGATCTACCTCCTTGGTGGGGCAGCACTAAGACCATCCATCCTATCACTAGTTTGGCTAGGGCCAGCAAAATTTGGTTCCAGGAATTGAAGAAGGGATCAAAAACGGAGTTCATAGGGATACCTTATCCTCCATGATTAAGGATATCAAACTATCTAATGAATTCATATCGGAGGCTTCCATAGATTCCATCAGCCTAACTGCTAAGTCCATGGGAACTTCCGTCGTAGCCGGAGGGCGATCTGGCTCAGACAATGGAAGGCAGACGCCCAGTCCAAACAGGGCCTGGCATCCATTCCGTTCGAGGGCAATATGCTGTTTGCACAAGCTTGAGGATCTTATTGAGAAAAATTCATCTAAGAGGAGCCTTCCTTCTTCCAGACAACAAAGACATGTGTTCCCATCTTCTGCGACCAATCTCAGGGATGCGAGACACTACCGACCAGGAAGACCTTTTGCTCAAAGGAGGACATGGAACACCAGTACAAAACCAGTCCTTTCGAGGGAGAGGCGCCAAACCCAGATCACGGCAATTATGAAGGTCAGGAGTCCACCTGTCGAGTGTAGGGGGCAGGCTGTCCCTCTTCCACAGGGCTTGGGCTCTTATTACATCAGACACTTGGGTCCTACAGATTATAAACCAGGTTATCGACTTCACTTCCGATCTTCTCCAACAAACTAATTCCTCTGTTCCATCACTCCCAAACATCATCAGGCTCAAGAAAGTCTTCGGTTGATCCCTAATCAAGAAGGATATTATAGAATAAGTTCAAATATCAAAAAGGAATCTATTCCCCACTATTTCTAAGAGAAAAATCATCCGGGGAATTCCGGCCCATCTTGAATCTAAAATATCTAAACCAATACTTATTAGTGAAGAAATTCAAAATTGAAAAAAACCCTCAGATCGGTAACCAGCAACTCACACAGGGGGAATGGATGTCCAAAATAGATATCCAGGATGCTTATCTCCATGTACCCATTCACAAAATACCTCTGTGTATGGAATTGGCATTTCCAATACAAAGCCCTCCCTTTGGGCTAGCAACGGCCCCCAGGGTCTTTCCAAAATCCTCAGCCCTATGATTGCACATCTCAGACTTCAGGGGATCCAGATCTATTCATATCTGGACGACATACTGATAAAGGCAAATGATCAACAAACTTTGAATGTTCATACTCAATGACCTTACAGTGTCTGGAGGAATTGGGCTGGATTCCAATTTTGAAAAAATCTGTCTTTCCCCATCACAGGATCTCTTGTTCCTGGGCAACAATATAGACACCCGAGTATGACAGTATCCCTCCCAATAACCAAGAGGGACGACCTCATCAGAGAGATGAACAGATTCACTGTTCTCTCAGCCTCAACAGCATGGATGTGCCAACATATAAGGAAACTAACATACTATCGTGGATTCGGTGAAATGGGCCATACTCATATCAGACCCCTTCAGACGACCTTCCTTGCACAATTCTCCCCTCAAGAGAGTCCAAATCAGTTAATCTTTCTCCCTGTCTCCGTCAGAACAGAATTAGAATGGTGGACAAGGATCAACCATTTCAGGCCAGTCCACCTCATTCCACCTCAGTGGGAAATTATCACAACAGACGCCAGCCCTTCGGGTTGGGAGCAACTTACCGAAACAAGTTAACTCAGGAACAATGAATCAATCAAATCCACCAGCATCCCAGAACCAGAAAGAGCTGATGGCAGTCCTATATACACTTTTTCACTTCCAGCCTTACATAGAAGGAAAGCAGTTCTAATCAGGTCAGACAATTCGACAATGGTGGCCTACATAAATAACAAAGGGGGGACTCGGAGTCCAAGTTGTGGCAGATAGCAAAAGGATCCTATTCTGGGCCGAGATTCACCTATCAGATTTAATCTCACCTATATTCCTGTGAGTAACCAACAAAGAAGCAGACTTCCCAGCAGGAAGTGCTCCAACAGGGGGAGTGGAAGCTGAATCCAATCATCTTCAACCAAATCACCCATATGGGGGACTTCTCAACTAGATCTGATGGCCACAAGACACAACACGCAGCTGGAGAGATTGCTCTCGATACCCAGATACAAGAGCATTCAGGACAGACGCATTCTCCATCAAGTGGTTATCCCACTAATGTACGTATTCCCTCCAACTGCCTCATCCCGAAGGTCTTGGAAAATCAGGAAGGACAAGCAAAAGTGATAGCCATCCTTCCTTGTGGCCGAGGAGAGCATGGTTTCTCCTGGGCTCTTCACTCTCCATGCTCCTCCATGAAGCTACCACATATGAGAATCTACTTCTACAGGGACCAGTGACCCTTCAACATCCAGAGCATCTTCACTTGATGGCCTGGTTGTTGAGACCTCAAACATGAGATACAGAGTCTGTCTAACTCAGTAATATCCACTCTCATGGCGGCGAGGAAAACGTCAACTTCCAAATCTTATTACAGGTCTGGGAAACTTTCTGTAATTGGTGCAAACCAACGAACAAAAACCCCATGTCCCCATCCGTGGAGTCTGTCACACGAATTCCTCCAGGCAGGGCTGGAGATGAAGCTCAGCATGGCCACTTTAAAATCTCAAGTCTCAGCCATCTCAGCATCACTAACATTCCTCTAGCATCAGATCCATTAATCATCCGGTTCTTCAGGGGGGTATCCCACTTATTCCTCGAAGATCAGACCCGAGTTCCACCTTGGGACCTTTCCAGAGTTATGGACTATCTTCAAGGTCCTCCATCGAACCTTTAAACGATGTGATATCAAGTACCTAACATTCAAGACCACTTTCCTTATAGCTATCACTTCAGCAAAAAGGGTAGCTGAAATCAGAGCTCTAGGGCTTCTGAGCCTTTACATCATTTCTACCAGACGGCGGGTAATATTGAGACCAGACAACACCTTCTGCCCAGGTGGTGTCAGATTTCCACATCAACCAAGACATCATTCTTCCAACTTTAAAAGAAGCGGACATGGATCACACCATTCCCACATTCACTGGATGTGGGCAGAATTCTCAGAATGTACCTTCAAAGACGAAAGTTTTCACAAACACGATGCCCTACTCATCTTATTTCAAGGCAACAAAGGGTTTCAAACCAGCTAAAACTACTATATCCCTTTGGCTTTAAATCCGTTATTGAAGGCATATTTGAGCAAAGCAGAACCCCTACCCATTGGGCACGGCTTACTCCACAAGGTCAATGGCGGCTTCCTCATTGAATACCTTCTCAATCACTACCAAAATTGATATACATTTATCCAAGCAAGCTGCCTTCGGTAACTAAAATACTTGCGGCAGCTATGCAAAAATAAATACATTCACTTGCAGTTAACTCTGTCTCCCTCCCTTCATTAAGCTCTCGATGTCCCATTGTGTACACTGCCGTGCAGGACCAGGGAAAAGCGAAATTCTATCATCTTACCGGAATTTTCTTTTCCTGGTCCGTAGCACGGCAGTGCTTTTTCTCTCCCTTCTTATCCTTAGTCTACCTTTATCCTCGACAGTCGTTCTAAGACTATGGTTGGAGAGGTAAGGCAGCATTTTATCAGCTTGGGGAAGGGCCTGTACGCATGACGTCACAAGGATTAACCCATTGTGTACACTGCCGTGCTAGGGACCAGGAAAAGAAAATTCCGGTAAGAATGATACATTTTCGCTTTTCTACTGATTGGCTGTTGGATGGTCAAACAACTGCTCAGATCTCTACTGCGCACTGAATCAACCCAGGCGCTGGGTCAAGGGCAAACCTAATGGTCTCTACTAGGGGTCCTGCAACAGGAATCAGTATTTTGGGTTGCATTTCTTTTTACACAGACAAAATGCTGAATGGGCATATTAAGGTCATTGGATGAAAAAATACTGCTCTTTTTTTTGAGAAGTACATGTATTTGCACTGAACTTCCCCTTAAACCACACCCCTGTGCTGCTCCTGCTACACAGGATGTGATGTGATTGTAATGAATCATATACACCAAGGCTCCTTATATACCACCTCCAGCCTGCAGTTGGTGTCAGTGTAATAAAATACAAGACATCCCTGCTCTCTTGGTAGGAGGAGAGAAAGTGAAAGTGGATTGTGGTGTGTGCTTTGAGTGATATTGACTGCAACACAAGATCCTGTGTATAGGATCCTGTTACCACCTGTGGGAGGACAGATTATTGGACAGACAATTACCTTATTGGAACAAACTCAGAGATAACGATAGTGTACACCAACTTAACACGGACCACATAGTATACAGGCCTGGTCAATATCCAAGTGTGGCATAGACAGGGACACCCCTGATTACTGCACATGCTATTGGGGAACCTTTTATTATGCGCACTGTCTGCTTTGTGCCAGACCACCAGAGTAACCCACTGTTGTGCCATGCTACCCATAATCCTTCCATAAAGCATGATCTGGTACAAATTGGTGGCAGCGGTGCTGGTAATACCATTTATTCTCCCTGTTTTCTTTGTATAATTTGTTCTCTGTTATTAAGCTATGGGGCTGCTACTGATTGTATTGATTTAAATCCTCCTGTCCTTGTACCTGCAGATGAAATTCACCAATTAGACTCAGTAGCTCTACCAGGCCCATTGCCAAACCTATTTTAAATCTGATCCCATTTGGTGGGGTAACTAGGGAGTGGACTGATTGGCTAGAACAATTTGAATTGGCAGCCACTATATTGGTTGGATGAAGGTGCTGCTTGCAAGTCCTTAGCCTTTTGCTAGTGGTAAAGCCATGGCAGTATAACCAAGTATTTACTGTACTACTGAAATAAAAGCAGTTATCAGTTATTAAAATTGCTCTGAAGCAATTTTTTTTCAATTGATCTGTATAGGAGTATATAAAGGATAAATTCATTTCTTTAGGTAAACTGGGAATGAGAAAGTTTGTTTATACGTTAGATATTAGGGCAATGCTATTACAATACATGATGCTGTGAGGTACCTTCTTTTATAATATGATGTACCATCACCACTTGCCGTGGTGAATACTAATAAGTATTAACCTAGCATGTTTAGATTCAACACCACCAGTGTGGCAGGATTGTCTGGGTCTACTCTCGAGACCTGCAGGATTATCCTATTTGGTTCCTCGGGAAGCTGGTGTCTGTCTGAGTAACAGTTTTAAATATAACCTGTGTAAAGATTCTATATCCCTATATCCACACATAGCAAAACATACAAACACGTAATTTCATTGTGCACCAACGGGCACAATATTTTGCTAGTATATATATGGGCAGCACGGTGGCTCAGTGTGTAGCACTGATTCCTTGCAGCGCTGAAGTTCTGAATTCGAATCCACCTTTGGACACAATCCTACAAGGAGTTTATATGTTCTTCCCTGTGCTTGCGTGGGTTTCCTCCGGCACTCTGGTTTCCCCCACATCATACCGATGGTTGTATTCATGTACATTACATGCCATATACAGTACAATCACGTACATTAATACATAGCACAAGCCTGTGTAGGTCAGTGAACCTTCCTATCTCACCAATCCAGTTTCATAATATGCACTTATCATATGGAGCTTGGCGTTAAGTACAATGTACTATTGTGACAATCAATAATTCAGTCCGGTAAATTAAACACACAATACTCTCAAACCGTTGATGCACAGGTAGCGATGTAAAGTAGATCTTGTTAAACAGAAATTGTGTTTTCCTACGTGCCTATAAGTAGATTATTAACTGTAGTGGTTTCTTCTTTTCCGGAGTCATTCCAGAGCAACTTGAATGGAATATAAACTTTAAAAAATGCCTCATCTTAATCTATAATAATACTGTCAGCAGCAATTAGGTATGTTGTTGCTGCATACCTTTAATCCATAACTTGTTTTTCTTAGGCTCACTATCCCTCCTCCCTTTCTAATCTAACTCTTGTTTCCATCTGACCCGACTTTCTGTAAGGGCAGGCATGCTCAGTAACACTGTGAGAGGAAATTTCCCATAATGCAATTCCCACTACTGTCACAATCAGTTACAATAAAACTGCACACACAGAAGAGTTTATTAATAATAAGGCACTTTATTGAGTGCTTGGATACTAAGAAATATTGTTCTTGATAAGCGTGCATGCCATGTGAAACATGTTGTTTGAAGTTTTAAATTGTAGTGTTAAAGGGCAAGTCCAGTATTAAAAAACTTTTTATATTGGGGCAAAGGGTCTTGAACAACCTCCAATACTATGTTACTATGTAACTGTATACAGACATTATGGGTAGGGTATAAGGTTGGACTAGATGGACGTATGTCTTTATACAACCCAATACTATGTTACTAGTAACTGTTAGACAGACATTATGGGTAGGGTATAAAGGTTGGACTAAATGGATGTATGTCTTTATTCAACCTCCACTATGTACTATGTAAATGTTATACAGACATTATGGGGAGGGTATAAAGGTTGGATTAGATGGATGTATGTCTTTATACAACCTCCAATACTATGTTACTATGTAACTGTTTACAGACATTATGGGTAGGGTATAAAGGTTGGACTAGATAGACGATGTCTTTATACAACCTCCATACATGTTACTATGTATCTATTAGACATTATGGGTTGGGTATAAAGGTGGACTAGATGGACAAAGTCTTTAGTCAACCTCCATTACTATGTTACTATTAACGTTGTACAGACATTATGGGTAGGGTATTAAGTGTGGACTAGAGTGGACGTATGTCTTTATTCAACCTCCTACTAGTTACTATGTAACTGTTATGCAGACATTATGGGTAGGGTATTAAGGTTGGACTAGATGGACGTATGTCTGTCTATTCAACCTCCAATACTATGTTACTATGTAAAATGTTATACAGACATTATGGGTAGGGTATTAAGGTTGGACTAGATGGACAGTATGTCTTTATACAACCTCCAATACTATGTTACTATGTAACTGTTATACAGACATTATGGGTAGGGTATAAAGGTTGGACTAGATGGACGTATGTCTTTATTCAACCTCCAATACTATGTTACTATGTAACAGTTATACAGACATTATGGATAGGATTTAAAGGTTGGACTACATGGATGTATGTCTTCATACAACCTCCATTACTATGTTACTATCTAACTGTTAGACATTATGGGTAGGGTATAAAGGTTCGACTAGATGGACAAATGTCTTTATTCAACCTCCATTACTATGTTACTATGTAACTGTTATACAGACATTATGGATAGGATTTAAAGGTTGGACTAGATGGACGTATGTCTTTATACAACCTCCATTACTATGTTACTATGTAACTGTTATACAGACATTATGGGTAGGATATAAAGGTTGGACTAGATGGACGTATATGTCTTTATACAACCTCCATTACTATGTTACTATGTATCTATTAGACATTATGGGTTGGGTATAAAGGTTGGACTAGATGGACAAATGTCTTTAGTCAACCTCCATTACTATGTTACTATGTAACTGTTAGACAGACATCATATAAAGGTTGGACTAGATGGACGTATACAACCCTATTACTATGTTATTATGAAAAATCCAGGATGCCCAGAGTATATTTCTCTACAATTATGGACATATGATTCTGGAGGCACCTTGTATAAGTATATAGATGAGTGCAAATGGAACATGTAATTATAACATTACAAAATTTAGTTTGCCATGAATCAGCTGTGTATAAACTAATCAAGATTTTGAAAATCAAAAAAGGATATAATGAATGAAATCTATACACTTAGACCGCACTGTTTCCTTCTGTAAATAAAATATTCGGCACGTAACATTGGATTTTGTACAACACAATGTACATATATCCCTTATATTATATAAATATATTTATATCTCCATAGGAGATTGCATTGAGTTTTTAGGAGCTACCAATGTGGTGGGGGGTATAGGATATTAACAAATATAAACTGGACGGCACTTGCTTCCTTAAAACTTTTACTTTATTTTCATCATCGTTAAAAACAAGGCTCTTTTCGGCCCAACATGCTTATCATGGCAGATATGCTAACTGGCAGGTATGACGTTTCGGGTCACCCGAAACTGTGAAGCCCTCGGACATGCACGGCAGGATGTTTTGAACACCGGAGGAGACAGCGAGTGCCGGCGTGATCTCTTTGTTTGGACACGGGTATAGGATATTACACATAGGAAAGGCGTATATGTATGTGTGTACTATCTCACTGTTACCATTTAAATGACTATCAGTAAATTTATATGAAATTTAGCACTGACTTATATTAGATACAACACAAAATATTCAAAATACATAAACTTACTTACAGAGCTGAGATCCCTATTTTAAAATGGAATGGTCAAATGGCAGCTTAAAGGGACAGTTCAGTGGAAATTATCAATATGTTTAATTGTTAGTTTGTGTAATGCATACTTAGTTATATTAAATATTCTCTTCCATTTTGAAAAATCTGTTGATTTCATACCCTGCTGTTGACATTAGGGAGCTGACATTTCTAACGGTCCTTCTTCTTCCCAGGATGCACCACTTCCTTGGAATGTTCCTAACAGTAATCTCCCTGGTCCTGCACGGCAGTGTACACAATGGGTTAATCCTCGTGACGTCACGCATACAGGCCTCTCCCCAAGATGATAAAATGCTGCCTTACCTCTCCTACCATAGTCTTTTTCACTCCTGTCTCGCTACAGGCATCACCTCATCAAGAAGCAGCTCCCCCCGCTCTTACCACCGACGGGCTCAGCCTCTCTCCCGCGGTGTAGTCCCTACCTCACGCATGCGTAAGGGTAGGGAGCACCGCCATGCCTTTGACCAGGACTCATGCAAGACGCATGACGTCATTGCGTTTGTGCATCCTACGTCACGTTCCCGGAAGTGCGGGAAAATTCAAATTCGGCAGCGCGGTGTCTCTGTTCCGAGTTCGGATCAGAGACTCAGGGATTCTGGCTCCTGGGCTCCTGTACTACTGTGTTTCTGTACTAGTGTACAGAAACACCTTTGTGATCCAAGGATTGTGCTGCTGTGTGGCAGGGGTTCTGCCTGCTTCTGTGAGTACTGCCCATCTGAGGGCTTAGCCATCCACTTACCTGCAGTTTTTCAATGACTTCCTTTTTTTTCTTACAGTACCTGCTCATCATGTCTTCTAGCAAGAGGGACAAATCGGATTCCAGGGGGTGAGCGGATTTCCTAAAGAGACAGTACACAATATATTTTGTGTTATGCTTAACTCAAACTATTTGTGTTTCAGATCCTCAAGAGAGAGATATCACCTTAAAGAATGTGCCACTTGTGACAACCCAGCCATCAGAGGACAAAAGCTATGCTCCATCTGCCTGGCACAGAAGTCCAATCAGGGACTAGATCAAATTCTGTCTACAGTCAAAGAACTCATAGATAGCTCACTCAAAGCTTTCTCTACTACTATGCTGGCCCAAGTCCAGACCATGATGCATCAGGGTCCTTTGGGAGAACCCTCTTTGTCAGCTCCTCTCTCTCCCAACCGGCCTGGGGCCGAACTAACAGAATTAAGGGAACTTGTGGATGTGAAAGAGGATTTGTCTCCTCAAGAAATTCTGCCCTCACCCTCCCTCACCCATGAGGTCTTGGGTCAGCTAATTAAGAGGATGAGGAAGTCCCTCAAGATCACAGAACCATCTATTCCGACTACATCAGACTTAATGTTCTCTAATAAAAAAGACGACTCTTCTGCTTTCTTTGTCCATGAACACATTAAAGAAATCATCCTCAAGCAATGGGAGTTGCCGGTTAGAAGGTATTCCATGTCTCAAAACTTTGGGAATACCTATTCGTGGCCTTCTTCTGATTCAACATGCTGGGACAACATTCCAAAAGTGGACACACCCATAGTAAAAGCATCAAAACCTTCATCCTTAGTCTTTGAGGAATCAGCTCAGAGAGAGAGGAATCCTCACTGAAAAAGATCTACCTCCTTGGTGGGGCAGCACTAAGACCATCCATCGCTATCACTAGTTTGGCTAGGGCCAGCAAAATTTGGTTCCAGGAATTTGAAGAAGGGATCAAAAACGGAGTTCATAGGGATACCTTATCCTCCATGATTAAGGATATCAAACTATCTAATGAATTCATATCGGAGGCTTCCATAGATTCCATCAGCCTAACTGCTAAGTCCATGGGAACTTCCGTCGTAGCCAGGAGGGCGATCTGGCTCAGACAATGGAAGGCAGACGCCCAGTCCAAACAGGGCCTGGCATCCATTCCGTTCGAGGGCAATATGCTGTTTGGCAGCAAGCTTGAGGATCTTATTGAGAAAAATTCATCTAAGAGGAGCCTTCCTTCTTCCAGACAACAAAGACATGTGTTCCCATCTTCTGCGACCAATCTCAGGGATGCGAGACACTACCGACCAGGAAGACCTTTTGCTCAAAGGAGGACATGGAACACCAGTACAAACCAGTCCTTTCGAGGGAGAGGCGCCAAACCCAGATCACGGCAATTATGAAGGTCAGGGAGTCCACCTGTCGAGTGTAGGGGGCAGGCTGTCCCTCTTCCACAGGGCTTGGGCTCTTATTACATCAGACACTTGGGTCCTACAGATTATAAACCAGGGTTATCGACTTCACTTCCGATCTTCTCCAACAAACTAATTCCTCTGTTCCATCACTCCCAAACATCATCAGGCTCAAGAAAGTCTTCGGTTGATCCCTAATCAAGAAGGATATTATAGAATAAGTTCAAATATCAAAAAGGGAATCTATTCCCCACTATTTCTAAAGAGAAAATCATCCGGGGAATTCCGGCCCATCTTGAATCTAAAATATCTAAACCAATACTTATTAGTGAAGAAATTCAAAATTGAAAAAAACCCTCAGATCGGTAACCATGCAACTCACACAGGGGGAATGGATGTCCAAAATAGATATCCAGGATGCTTATCTCCATGTACCCATTCACAAAAATACCTCTGTGTATGGAATTGGCATTTCCAATACAAAGCCCTCCCCTTTGGGCTAGCAACGGCCCCCAGGGTCTTTTCCAAAATCCTCAGCCCTATGATTGCACATCTCAGACTTCAGGGGATCCAGATCTATTCATATCTGGACGACATACTGATAAAGGCAAATGATCAACAAACTTTGAATGTTCATACATCAATGACCTTACAGTGTCTGGAGGAATTGGGCTGGATTCCAAATTTGAAAAAATCTTGTCTTTCCCCATCACAGGA
The DNA here is from genome assembly GCA_019447015.1 of Hymenochirus boettgeri. Lineage (NCBI taxonomy): Eukaryota > Metazoa > Chordata > Amphibia > Anura > Pipidae > Hymenochirus > Hymenochirus boettgeri. Next base: position 258,457,689 of record CM033472.1, on the reverse strand, counting down.
TCTCTTGTTCCTGGGCAACAATATAGACACCCGAAGTATGACAGTATCCCTCCCAATAACCAAGAGGGACGACCTCATCAGAGAGATGAACAGATTCACTGTTCTCTCAGCCTCAACAGCATGGATGTGCCAACATATAATAGGGAAACTAACATCTACTCTGGATGCGGTGAAATGGGCCATGACTCATATCAGACCCCTTCAGACGACCTTCCTTGCACAATTCTCCCCTCAAGAGAGTCCAAATCAGTTAATCTTTCTCCCTGTCTCCGTCAGAACAGAATTAGAATGGTGGACAAGGATCAACCATTTCAGGCCAGTCCACCTCATTCCACCTCAGTGGGAAATTATCACAACAGACGCCAGCCCTTCGGGTTGGGGAGCAACTTACCGAAACAAGTTAACTCAGGAACAATGGAATCAATCAAATCCACCAGCATCCCAGAACCAGAAAGAGCTGATGGCAGTCCTATATACACTTTTTCACTTCCAGCCTTACATAGAAGGAAAAGCAGTTCTAATCAGGTCAGACAATTCGACAATGGTGGCCTACATAAATAACAAAGGGGGGACTCGGAGTCCCAAGTTGTGGCAGATAGCAAAAAGGATCCTATTCTGGGCCGAGATTCACCTATCAGATTTAATCTCATCCTATATTCCTGGAGTAACCAACAAAGAAGCAGACTTCCTCAGCAGGAATGTGCTCCAACAGGGGGAGTGGAAGCTGAATCCAATCATCTTCAACCAAATCACCCAAATATGGGGGACTTCATCAATAGATCTGATGGCCACAAGACACAACACGCAGCTGGAGAGATTCTGCTCTCGATACCCAGATACAAGAGCATTCAGGACAGACGCATTCTCCATCAAGTGGTTATTCCCACTAATGTACGTATTCCCTCCAACTGCCATCATCCCGAAGGTCTTGGAGAAAATCAGGAAGGACAAAGCAAAAGTGATAGCCATCCTTCCTTGGTGGCCGAGGAGAGCATGGTTCTCCTGGGCTCTTCAGCTCTCCATAGCTCCTCCCATGAAGCTACCACATATGAGGAATCTACTTCTACAGGGACCAGTGACCCTTCAACATCCAGAGCATCTTCACTTGATGGCCTGGTTGTTGAGACCTCAAACATGAGATACAGAGGTCTGTCTAACTCAGTAATATCCACTCTCATGGCGGCTAGGAAAACGTCAACTTCCAAATCTTATTACAGGGTCTGGGAAACTTTCTGTAATTGGTGCAAACCAACGAACAAAAACCCCATGTCCCCATCCGTGGAGTCTGTCACAGAATTCCTCCAGGCAGGGCTGGAGATGAAGCTCAGCATGGCCACTTTAAAATCTCAAGTCTCAGCCATCTCAGCCATCACTAACATTCCTCTAGCATCAGATCCATTAATCATCCGGTTCTTCAGGGGGGTATCCCACTTATTCCTCGAAGATCAGACCCAGAGTTCCACCTTGGGACCTTTCCAGAGTTATGGACTATCTTCAAGGTCCTCCATTCGAACCTTTAAACGATTGTGATATCAAGTACCTGACATTCAAGACCACTTTCCTTATAGCTATCACTTCAGCAAAAAGGGTAGCTGAAATCAGAGCTCTGAGGGCTTCTGAGCCTTTTACATCATTTCTACCAGACCGGGTAATATTGAGACCAGACAACACCTTCTTGCCCAAGGTGGTGTCAGATTTCCACATCAACCAAGACATCATTCTTCCAACTTTAGAAGAAGCTGAACATGGATCACAACCATTCCCACATTCACTGGATGTGGGCAGAATTCTCAGAATGTACCTTACAAAGACAGAAAGTTTTCACAAACACGATGCCCTACTCATCTTATTTCAAGGCAACAAAAGGGGTTTCAAACCAGCTAAAACTACTATATCCCTTTGGCTTAAATCCGTTATTGAGCAGGCATATTTGAGCAAAGCAGAACCCCTACCCAATTGGGTCACGGCTTACTCCACAAGGTCAATGGCGGCTTCCTCATTGAATACCTTCATCAAGCACTACAAAATTGATATACATTTATCCAAGCAAGCTGCCTTCGGTACTAAAATACTTGCGGCAGCTATGCAAAAATAAATAACATTCACTTGCAGTTAACTCTGTCTCCCTCCCTTCATTAAGCTTCTTATGTCCCATTGTGTACACTGCCGTGCAGGACCAGGGAAAAGCGAAAATTCTATCATTCTTACCGGAATTTTCTTTTCCTGGTCCGTAGCACGGCAGTGCTTTTTCTCTCCCTTCTTATCCTTAGTCTACCTTTATGCTCGACAGTCGTTCTAAGACTATGGTTGGAGAGGTAAGGCAGCATTTTATCAGCTTGGGGAAGGGCCTGTACGCATGACGTCACAAGGATTAACCCATTGTGTACACTGCCGTGCTAGGGACCAGGAAAAGAAAATTCCGGTAAGAATGATACAATTTTCGCTTTTCTACTGATTGGCTGTTGGATGGTCAAACATGCTCAGATCTCTACTGCGCAACTGAATCAACCCAGGCGCTGGGTCAAGGGCAAAACCATAATGGTCTCTACTAGGGGTCCTGCAAACAGGAAGTCAGTATTTTGGTTGCATTTCTTTTTACACAGACAAAATGCTGAATGGGCATATTAAGGTCATTGGGATGAAAAAATACTGCTCTTTTTTTTGAGAAGTACATGTATTTGCACTGAACTTCCCCTTTAAACCACACCCCTGTGTCTGCTCCTGCTACACAGGATGTGATGTGTATTGTAATGAACATATACACCAAGGCTCCTTATATACCACCTCCAGCCTGCAGTTGGTGTCAGTGAGTAATAAAATACAAGACATCCCTGCTCTCTATGGTAGGAGGAGAGAAAGTGAAAGTGGATTGTGGTGTGTGCTTTGGAGTGATATTGACTGCAACACAAGATCCTGTGTATAGGATCCTGTTACCACCTGTTGGGAGGACAGATTATTGGACAGACAATTTACCTTATTGGATACAAACTCAGAGATAACAGATAAGTGTACACCAACTTACACGGACACATAGTATACAGGCCTGGTCAATATACAAAGTGGTGCATAGACAGGGACACCCCTGATTACTGCACATGCTATGTGGGAACCTGTTTATTATGCGCACTGTCTGCTTTGTGCCAGACCACCAGAGTAACCCACTGTGTGCCATGCTACCCATAATCCTTCCATAAAGCAGTGATCTGGTACAAATTGGTGGCAGCGGTGCTGGTAATACCATTTATTCTCCCTGTTTTCTTTGTATATTTGTTCTCTGTATTAAGCTATGGAGGCTGCTACTGATTGTATTGATTTAAATCCTCCTGTCCTTGTACCTGCAGATGAAATTCACCAATTAGACTCAGTAGCTCTACCAGGCCCAATTGCCAAACCTATTTTTAAATCTGATCCATTTGGTGGGGTAACTAGGGAGTGGACTGATTGGCTAGAACAATTTGAATTGGCAGCCACTATTAATGGTTGGGATGAAGGTGCTTGCTTGCAAGTCCTTAGCCTTTTGCTTAGTGGTAAAGCCAGGCAGGTATACCAAGTATTTACTGTACTACTGAAATAAAAAGCAGTTATCAGTTATTAAAAATTGCTCTGAAGCAATTTTTTTTTCAATTAGATCTGTATAGGAGTATATAAAGGATAAATTCATTTCTTTAGGTAAACTGGGAATGAGAAATGTTTGTTTATACGTTAGATTATTAGGGCAATGCTATTACAATAACATGATGCTGTGAGGTACCTTCTGTTATAATATATGAGGTACCATCACCACTTGCCGTGGTGAATACTAATAAGTATTAACCTAGCATGTTTAGATTCAACCACACAGTGTGGCAGGATTGTCTGGGTCTACTCTCAGACCTGCAGGATTATCCTATTTGGTTCCTCTGGAAGCTGGTGTCTGTCTGAGTAACAGTTTAAAATATACCTGTGTAAAGATTCTATATCCACTATATCCACACATAGCAAAACATACAAACACGTAATTTCCATTGTGCACCAACGGGCACAATTTTGCTAGTATATATATGGGCAGCACGGTGGCTCAGTGGTTAGCACTGATTCCTTGCAGCGCTGAAGTTCTGAATTCGAATCCACCTTTGGACACATCCTACAAGGAGTTTATATGTTCTCCCTGTGCTTGCGTGGGTTTCCTCCGGGCACTCTGGTTTCCCCCACAATCATACCGATAGGTTGTATGTCATGTACATTACAATGCCATATACAGTACAATGCCACGTACATTAATACATAGCACAAGGCCTGTGTAGGTCAGTGAACCTTCCTATCTCACCAATCCAGTTTCATAATAATGCACTTATCATATGGAGCTTGGCGTTAAGTACAATGTACTATTGTGACAATCAATGAATTTCAGTCCGGTAAATTAAACACACAATACTCTCAACCGTTGATGCACAGGTAGCGATGTAAAGTGAGATCTTGTTAAACAGAAATTGTGTTTCCTACGTGCCTATAAGTAGATTATTAACTGTAGTGGTTTTCTTTTCCGGAGTCATTCCAGAGCACTTGAATGGAATATAAACTTTAAAAAATGCCTCATCTTAATCTATGAATTAATACATGTCAGCAGCAATTAGGTATGTGTGTTGCTGCATACCTTTAATCCATAACTTGTTTTTCTTAGGCTCACTATCCCTCCTCCCTTTCTAATCTAACTCTTGTTTCCATCTGACCCGACTTTCTGTAAGGGCAGGCATGCTCAGTAATCACTGTGAGAGGAAATTTCCCATAATGCAATTCCCACAGCTGTACAATTCCAGTTACAATAAAACTGCACACAGCAGAAGAGTTTATTATAATAAGGCACTTTATTGAGTGCTTGGATACCTAAAGAAATATTGTTCTTGATAATCGGTGCATGCCATGTGAAACATGTTGTTTGAAGTTTTAAATTGTAGTGTTAAAGGGCAAGTCCAGTATTAAAAAACTTTTTATAATCTGGTAGAGGACCCCCCCAAACCCCATTATTTAAATTTTCAAAAATGCTTCTGAAGGTACCTACCTGACCTGGTCCCTTGCCGTCTGGACGCTGCCAACTGCTCCTGTTTCTACTTCCTGGTCGCAGCTGTCAGGCGATTTGAATGACACCCGAGACCAGGAAGAACAGTTTGTCTGTCTGTCTGTCTATATATCTATCTGTTTGTCTACCTACCTACTTATTATCTATCCATCCATTTACCTGTTTGTCTGTCTCTCTATCTCTCGCTTTTTATTTATCTGTTTGTCTATCTATCTATTTATTGTATATCTATCCATCTACCTGTCTGTCTGTCTGTCTATCTATCTATCTGTCTGTCTGTCTGTCTATATCCATCTATCTATCTCCATCTATTTATCTATCTATCCATCTATCTATCTATCTATCTATATCCATCTAGCTATTTATCCATCCATCTATTATCTATCTATCTATCTGTTTATCTATCTACCTATATATTGTCTTTCCATCCATCTACCCATCTATCGATCAATCTATTTATATATATATATATATATATATATATATATATATATATATATGTCCATTTATCTATCTTTTTATCTGTTTGTCTATCTATTTCTTTATTGTATATTTATCCATCTACCTGTCTGTCTGTCTATCTATCTATCTCCATCTATCTATCTATTTATCTATCCATCTGTCTATCGGTTTGTCCATCTACCTATATATTGTCTTTCCAACCATCTATCTATCTAGCTAGCTAGCTATCTCTCATTCTCTCTCTCTCTATCTATCATCTATCTATCTCTCTCTCTCTCTTTCTCTATCGATCTATCATCTATCTATCTATCTAGCTAGCTAGCTATCTCTCTCATTCTCTCTCTCTCTATCTATCTATCTATCTATCTATCTATCTCTCTCTCTCTTTCTCTATCGATCTATCATCTATCTATCTAGCTAGCTAGCTAGCTATCATCTATCTATCTGTCTGTCTGTCTGTCTGTCTATCTATCTATCTATCCCCCTCTCTCTCTCTATCATCTATCTATCTATCTCTCTCTCTCTCTTTCTCTCTCTATCATCTATCTATCTATCTATCTATCTATCTCTATCTATCTCTCTAATCTCTATCTATTATCTATCTATCCCTCTCTTTCTCTCTCTATCATCTATCTGTCTATCTCTATTTATCTCTCTAATCTCTATCTATCTATCTATCTATCTATCTATCTATCTCTATCTATCTCTCTAATCTCTATCTATTATCTATCTCTCTCTCTCTTTTTTATTATCTATATATCTAATCTATCTAACAATATATCTATATCATGGTACTGTATCGATAGACTACGGCTATTGGTTTTCACCATGAAAGGTGTATACCGAGATGAAATTGCTTCTGTTTACTCAATCTACCCCTAATAAATCATTAATTCCCATCAGCCCTTAACTGTGCAATTGTTTTTTCATATTTATCAAGCCCTATAAAATCCATTCTGCCTTCTAATGCTATGAAGAAGTAAATTGCTATTTCCAACCTGCGAATTAATGTTTTTTTATGCGCAAGTTGATATTTAAATGGAAATGAAGATCAGAAATGATGAATTATATTGAGGGCAAAGAGCCGGTCATAGCCGAAGGCCTTTATTTGTGTAATGGGCAGAAGTAGTCTCCATAATGCACGGCAAAGTGTGTGTATTTAATTAGACCGGGATGTTATATCCATATTAATGAGCTGATGACGGCGATGTGGGATTTTATTAAATTGTTTGCTGGGGGTTTATACAGTCATGGAAAAATAGTTACAAATATATCCGGAAATACCAAAATGAAAATGATTGAAAGAAGTCTATACATGTATGTATAGCATGTATTATTATTAATATTATTATTATCCATGTATATGGCTCAACAAAGGGCCGATGCAATAAGAGGTTGGCCTGGCCTATTAAATTGCAGCATCCAATCATATTATCTTTTTACTAGATTACTGCAGTTAGATAAATCTGATTGGCTGGCGATAGTGGCTCTTAAGACATTGAGCATGGGATGCACCCATTTTAGATCTTTAATGCCAGTTATTTGTCTTAAAGGAATAGTTCACACAAAAAGTATTCTTTGAAAGTAGTGATTAAAGACCGGGAGGACCTATTTCTTACATTCCGTTCTTCAATTACTCGACCAGGAACCAGGATGGAAGGTGAGTATATTTACCTCGCGCACCATCCACCGCCAGCTACATTGAAAATTGCAGACAGCTTCCGGGCATAGTTTACCTATAGCGCGCATTATCGTGCATGCGTGCTATAGTTAAACTAAACCAGGATGCGCTCAACAGAGCTGGCAGTGGCTGGTGCGCGAGGTAAATATACTCACCTTCGATCCTGGCTCCTAGGCGGGTGATTAAAGAACAGAAGGTAAAGAATAGATCTTTTACCTCCCGGCCTTCAATCACTACATTAAAGGAATACCGTATATACTCGAGTATAACCGAGTTTTTCAGGCTGAAAAATCAGCCTGAAAACTCGACTCGGTTTATACTCGAGTCAACAGCTTACCTGAGCATTCCGGCAGCCGCACGATCTTTCTCTGTACTGGCGCGCCGGCCTGACGTCACTGCCCGGCGCCAAGCCCGGTCGGACAGTGACGTCAGCCGGCGCGCCAGTACAGGATGAGCGCGCGGCTGCCGGAATGCAGCAACCTTCAATGCCTCCAGCAGTGATTAAATTGGGAATTAATGATCAGGCTTGGCAATGTAAGCCCCATCCAATGTAAGCTTTTAGAGTTGTCGTCTGTGTCAAAAGCATTGCGCCATCTTCCCAGAGCCCCTGGCTTGAAACCACAACAGCTTGATTTTTTGCAGCCATTAGCAATCAGAGAGGTAATTTCACAGTATTTTGGAGGAGAGCCCACTGAGGTTCAAACTGAAATCTATCTAATCTCTACCATTCTATCTATCTATCTATCTATCTATCTATCTCTATCTATCTATCTATCTATCTAATCTCTGCCATTCTATCTATCTATCTCTCTATCTAATCTCTACCATTCTTCGATCTATCTTCATCTATCTATCTATCTATCTAATCTCTGCCATTCTATCTATCTATCTCTGCCATTCTATCTATCTATCTATCTATCTCTGCCATTCTATCTATCTATCTATCTATCTATCTATCTATCTATCTATCTATCTATCTAATCTCTGCTATTTTATCTATGTATCTATCTATCTATCCTCTACCATTGTATCTATCTAATCTCTGCTATTCTATCTATCTATCTATCCTCTACCATCTATCTATCTATCTCTATCTATCTATCTATCTATCTAATCCTGCTATTCTATCTATCTATCCTCTACCATTCTATCTATCTATCTATCTTGAATGGCCCCGCTCACGTGGCCTTTCAAGATGTTTGGAAACTACAACTCCCAGCTAATAAAGCATGCTGGGAGTTGTAGTTTCAAAACATCTTGAATGCCAAGTTTCTACCCTCGGTTTATACTCGAGTCAATAACTTTTATTAGGATTTTTAGCTGAAATTGGGTACCTTGGTTTATACTCGGGTCGGTTTATACTCGAGTATATACGGTAGTTCACTTTTAGTGTGAAATATTCCTTTAAAGTGCTTCCAACCGGCTTGGTGCATTGGTTTGTCCACCACCCCAACCAACATTAGTCTACCCTTAAAGCTGCATTAACCCTCAGTACATTGCTGCAAGGGGGCTAATGTGGCTTTAAGATTAGAAAAGCCAGTAGTGGCTTTTTACACATCGCCACAAAAATGCTGCTCCTTTTACTGAATAAGGCCCTATATATTTATATGTCTACAAATGACTTATCATATGTGTAGAGTTGCCAGACTGGATGGAAATATGGACTTAAAGGGAAAGTGCAGCACAAATACATATGACCTCTGGAGCAAGAAGGAATATTTTCTCATTCCAGTAACCTTTGTCTTCCCATCATCTGATTTGTCTTTGCAGTAAATGCTTTTGAAACACTGACTTCCTGTATGCATGGTCTTACTCCCTGGGTAATCAGTTGCTCAGTAGAGATCTGAGCATGTTTGACCCATCCAACAGCCAATCAGTAGAGATTACTGTTAGGAACATTCCAAGGTAGTGGTGCATCCTGGGAAGAAGAAGGACCGTAACAGAACCAGAAATGGCAGCTCACTTCTGACCACAGCAAGGCAACCATGAAGAGAAAATGTGGAATTACCTGGGAACGTGTAACATACTGTAGATAACTATTTGACATATAAAGATATTTTTAGGAGGGCTCCAGTAAACAATCTAGAACAGATGCTTTTTGGCCTGGCAGGGGTTACATCTGAATTATGCAGCACAGCTCGCCTGGTCATGTGGCCAGGTAACATGGCTACTGATATTAATGATTAGACCGAATGGTAACTGACTACTCCATCTGCTGCGTTGTGTGAACACCAGAAATCAAAGGTATGTGTCAGTGAGATGAGTCTTTAGTGCCACCCGAGATGTGACAAATTCTCAGACAGCAGATGCGCCACGCTGATGATACCCAAGAGATCATGGAATGAATCTGCAGGCAGTGTTCATTTGGCCCCATGCCTGGCTTGGCGAACTCAGTAGACATAGTTGGCACCCAGTTAGAGTTTGCTGAGCTCCTCATCTGTTCACAAATGCATCCTGGGACTCGTAGTGACAAATTCATTGAATTCCAGGTGAAACATTGGGCAGAATTGTATTACTGTACGTCTCCTATTCAGTCTATGGAAGTCAAATAACCTGTACACACAGCAGATCTCTATTGTATGGGAGCATCCGAGAAACGACCAGTTCAGGCAACAATCATACACATGTGGTGGGTCGTGTTGGCATTGTCCATTGATCCAGCAGGACAATCACAAATGATCTACCCCAAACACACACCTGATACCTGATGAAAGGGCAAGATGCCCTGAAAGGTTGTGTGGTTTTATTTTCACAATAAACAGTATTGCAGATCCATGGGCCATATTTATAAAGCCGCGGTATCGCTTTTTAGCGTTACCGCGGCTTAGTTAATTTACGGTTGCGGTCGTAAATGTACGATCGCGATCATACATTTACGACTGAACGTTCTTAATTAACGAACGTTAGACCGTAGAATAATGTCTGGTAGTAAACTACCGCAATGGTATTCTATGGGGATCATAAATCTACAATTCCGTTATCGTAGATTAACGATCGTTATTGTAAATTTACGATCGTTAAACCGTTCGTTAATCTCCAATCGGTTTAACAATCATAAAATTTCGCTAAAAAGTGATACCACGGCTTTATAAATATGGCCCCAAGTGCTCAGATCTTTTCTCCACTCGTACAATTATCAGACAATGTGGACGGTCTTGGAATGGTCTGTTGGCTACAATCGTGTATGAAGCTCAAAACCAGTGTTAATTCACCAGGGGTCCGGGAATCACCTAAGGTTCCAGCAATGAGAATCTAGCGGCTTTGGTCCTCATATTTTTATTGGGAAAGAGGTGTGGTTGTTAAAGGACAACTTTACTTAAAAAAACTTAATATACACTATAGTTTTCCTTTAATATTTTTACATGGTATAGTTGCCCTTTAATGAATAGGTAGACTCCCATAGTATAGTTATCCTTTAAGGCACCTTGGGCAATATTTATAAAGGTGTGGTATCATTTTAGCGATACTGTGCCTTTAACGATCGTTAATTTATGATCGTTATCGTAAATCTACGACCATGAACATAGATTAACAATCGCCCATAGAATAGGATTGCTATATTTTACTACCGCTTGGTATTCGAATGAACGTTCGTAGAATAACGATCGTTTGCCGTGGTCGTACATTAACGATATCACAATTTTGAGATACCGCAGGTTTTTAAATATGGCCCCTAAGCCCTAACTGCTCTACTGTTGGCATTTAGGTGCCTTAAGGAAAAGGTGGGTAGTTTTTTATTCTGAAATATATCACTAGCGGGATAGTCTTGTACTTGGCAATATCACTAGCACCACATGAATAAAGATAATAATTATAAAGGAAACAGACAATCAATAGAATGTATAACAATAATAACAGAATAAACACAAGTACAGATATTCCCCCGCAATGGAGATCCTTCCTGTTCCGATGATAGGGAATCGTTAAGATTTAATATATGGTGTTTACTGGTTCTCATTATACAGAGAGAAGTGTATCTCTCCGCTCTGGGTTTCAGGATAGAAGATTATTGGGGGAAGGAAGGAGAACGTTATAGAAAGTGAATTTCATTTTTTATTACAAGAAAGTTTTTTTTCAATTAAAGTAATAGTTCACTCGAAAAGTGAACGATTCCTTTAATGTATTTAAGACCGTGAGGTTAAGGAGCTATGCCTTACCTTCCGTTCCTCAATCAATATCCCTTCTGCCCGATCCTCCGTTGCAGAACTGAAAATTCCCGACCACTTCCTGGTTCTAATCCACTATAGCGCGCTATAATGGATTAGAACCAGGAAGCGGTCGGGACTTGTCATTTCTGCATTTCGGAAATAGCGCAGTGCCCTAAAATATAACATTGCATTAACGTGGGTTGTATGCTTATTTTAAGGATATTAAATCCCCCTAATTGTAACTACACATGTATTGGACATTAAAACCCATTGATGCACAATTTGCAGATGTTTTTAATGTCACAAAGGTTTAAAGGAACACTAAACCCCAAAAAATAACTATTTGCCCTCCGTTTGTATTATTCACAGGGAGGTGAGAACGCTTATTCTCACCTCCTTGTGAATAATATTACGCTCGGGGGACCTGGAACTTACCTTACCCGCCGCTCCACTCGCAGCCACTCCTTCACCGACAGCCGCTCTGTCCCGACCACACGCCCTATCTTAGGCGCGCCAATACAAAAGATAGGGCGCGCGATCTTCACAGCTGTTCAGTGAAGAAGCGGCTTCGAGTGGAGCGGCGGTAAGGTAAGTTCCAGGTCCCCCGAGCATAATATTATTCACAGGGAGGTGAGAATAAGCGTTCTCACCTCCCTGTGAATAATACAAACAAATGGCAAATAGTTGTTTTTTGGGGTTTAGGGGAGTTTACAGTCCCTTTAAAGACTATTCAAGGTCATTTGGATGGCACAATTACATTGATGTCACCTCTCGGATTTTTGGTAACTTACAGCACATGGAGGACATAGTTCATGGTTTTCCTACCTCTCGTGGTCCATATTTCTAAAGGCGCGGTATCCCTTTTTAGCAAAACAGCCCCTTTGGTGATTGGTTTAACAAGAATTAAACTGATTGTGAATTTCCGAATGGTTTACCGATCGGTAATTTACGTTTATCATAAATCTACGAGAATGCGATCATTGATTTACTGTCTCCATAGAATACTATTGCAGTATTTTACTACTGCATGGTATTCTACGAAGAAATGTTCATTAATTAACAAACGTTTGTTGTTGAACGCTGTCCTACGTTACCAATAACACGCGGTATCGCTAAATTGTGATACCGCACTTTATAAATACCATTGTCCAAAATTGGTCTAGGTTTGGGTGGGACCAAAAGTGGCTAAAATACCCAATTCTACGATAAACAGGAAGGTGGATATCACTGTTTAGACAATATTTAAATTACGGGAGACATTCTCTTTGAACTTTTACACCATTGCGGGGAATGTTTCACATTATATTCAGAATTAATACACGCGTGCTTTAATTAAAATGGAATTTAATCCAACAGTTTTATATTCTGCCCTAAAGGCAAAAATGTTCACTAGCATCATAAATGTGAGAATTAGAATTTCCATGCTGAATCCATATTCATTCGTTCGGGATCTTACAATACGTTTTATTTATTTATTTGGATGGAGATTTTACCTATTTTACTTTGTACCAGAACCTTCTGTTCCTATAAATCGGTAAGTACCTGGTTTCCCGTGGAGATTCAAGTCTGAAAGGAACTTCTGGTAGAACATCATGGCCAGGACATTGCTACCCATGCATTTACAATAGCCATTGTACATGTACGGTATTCCTCAGCCATTAGGGGCCTTCTTCACTTGCGTTGTACTTGGTGCATGGGTGCCATATACAATGTTTCCTCTAACTTAAAATTGCCTGTGTGCACAGAAATATATTAACAATGCATTACATATTGAAATTTTGTGAGCTACACAATTTTTTGTGTGAGCACGAGCGCACAGCTTAAAATGAGCACTGGCCATATATCGGGATTGGCATTTTATGTGCCAGACTTCGGTCAATGGTGCATCATGGAATGTGGTGATTTTACAGTGAAAGCGAAATCATTATGGCAATTATTTCTTTAAAGAGACCCGTCAACACATCAAAGTGGTCAATGAACAACTGCTTTTTATCAATGTATGTGTGTACAGCCTCTTACAGCACCATTCAGGGATCTGTTCTGGCAGGTCACATAGAAATGTTTGGGGTCGTTGCCTTTGCTATCCCACTCTGCTGGATGTCTTCTCCATTGAGGCTGCTTGCCCTACACAAGCATCGCTAGAAAATTGTCTTTAAAACACAAACATCACCACCCAAACCTGTAATTGCACTCAAGACCTTTAATATCTGCTGTAAGGCTCATTTCTAATTGTCACCAACGGATTTACATTTATTCAGTGTTTGCGGTTAGATTCTCCAGGCTGTGTAACAAGGATGAATTACGTCAGTACATTCTATGCAGTGAAAATATACTTATCGGGTTCACCGGTGAGATAACATAGAATCTCACAGTATTGTCACAGCTATTCCCACCTGGCACTGCTGCTGCTGCTTTAAAATTCAAGAACATCCCATGGACAGGAGGGACTAATTAGGGAAAAGGGCCATTCGGCCTATTGGAATCCATTTCTGTTGGCAATTGAACAACCAAAACTTGATACCAGGTACCAAGTCAGGACCTCTGATAACGATTTTACGTCAACTAATCCCTATAATATCCTATTCACATCAGAGATGGACCCACAGGCTTGACCCTCTGGACCTTGAGGGGGAAATTATACAATAATCTTGCCATTGACACAAATTTAAACTCTTGTCACATACATCACACTAAGCTGGGTACACATGGGCAGATTTTTCGGCCCAATCAGCTGATACTTCCGTAATGCAGTCGGTCGGGCCAAAAAAAATCTGTGGTGGTTTCTACTGGTCGTCTGGATCTGACAATCGGACCTGTTGGTAAATCGTGTCCGATCACGTGGTCCACAACTGACAATCATTTGTCCCAGCCAAGCACTCTCTAGTATCGAACGCTTGGTCAGGACAAAACATCCTTTTACCCAGCCTTAAAGGGTATCTATGCTGGAAAAATAATGTTTTTAAAATGCCTATTACTGGAAACTTTAATTCTTCTAACAATCACATTTTTTGTTGATCTGCTCCTTATTTTTTTATTATTATCATAAACTCTTCTGCTTTGTGCAGTTTTGCTGTAGCTGGAGTGGTGACATTTGGTTTGCGTGAATTGCATTGTGGGAAATTCCCTCTCCCAGTGCTGGCTCATATTGGTTACTGAGCATGCTTGCCCTCACAGATAGTCAGGTAAGATGGAAGGAGGAGTTGGCTAAGATAGGAGGCCTTCGGTCTGAGCAAAACAAGTTCTGGACTGCCATGCATCAGTACACACATCTCAAAATAAGTTCTACTTACATGGATTTATTTATAGATTAAGATAAGGGGAAGTCACACTTTCAGTTTACATACCCTTTAAATTCTACTTAGAATTGCTGATCTTTATTGTATTTACCTTGAATGTTTTTTTTTTAGTTCCCGAGGATTAATACAAAGAAAATAATGTAAGGCTTCTTAAAGTTGTTGTATGAAGACCAGCACCTTGGAATCCCCACCAGCTACCTCGACAATAACAATGTTTTTAAGCAACTGAAAATAAAATATCATCATAATCAAATGATCTTTGGTACGTTTTCCATTCAGGATGGTTTAAAGATAATAATCGAAGTTTTACGTTTGTGCGTTTCTGTTCTTTTAAGTTTTCCTCGTTTCATGTTGTGTAGTTTTCCATGGCAAAGCTCTTGGTTTTTCTATATTTCAGATATTAAGGGGCTAGATGGTTACAGAAATCGGAATAAATAACATATTCACTTTCTGGAGGTTTCAGATTGAAGCTGCATTAACCAAGTGGTTTATGGGAATGAAACTGTAATGAATTTATAAGAAAAGATTTCTGTCTGATCCCGTACACAATGCTCCAGGTAAGAATCTTTAGTTGTAGACGGTTCCTATTGGATGCAACAAAACTATTTTGTATGGATAACAAAAGCCTTGTTGTGCAGAACTCCGAGTAGGATACACAGAAGGTTTGTAGAAATCTCTCAGCTGGGAGATTCTTCTTTCAGATGTTATTACAAATAAAATGAATCTCGAATCCAGTTGGAGGTTTATAAATTGCATTGGACATTGTTTACATTTGAGTTCTCACCATCAGGATACAGTTTTCACGTAGATATGGAGCTAAACATTTCTAAGAACTGAAATCCGATTCTTTTTTCTTCCAGGTGATATGATCCCTTTAAGATGTTGCTATACTATTCAATTTCTCAGATTTAAGGGGAATGTTTACTGAGCCAACTCGGTTGGTATTTATTGGTTTGGTTAACGCTCCCTTGTGTATTTATAGAGCTGTGAAAAACATTGATAAATATGCCCTGTAGTGTCTTTTAACACAATGTTGAGTATATTAAGGTGTGAACACTATTTTTTAGTGAGCTGACCTGCTTGATGGCTAAGCAAGTTTATGGAGCCACAGTGGGTCTTACACTTACCCCCCTAAACTTTTCTAATGTGTGTACAAGCCATCAATCCCCAACTACTATGGATGTGTTGTGTTTCCACAAGGCTTGGTACACATAGGCAGAAATTGCTTCCGTCACGGGCGACAGTTCCATAGGATCCGACATTTCGGATTATTCTTTTCAATTTTGACAAATGACTAGCATTAATCGGCAGCAGCTGGGAAATTACCCTAGTATTTTGTCTGACTGAAATAAGGAAATATTGGTTGATCAACCCAAAATATTTCGGTGCCTAAAGTTTTACTTTTTATAAAGCTAAAGAAACTCAATGGGGAGTCATTCGCCCCAAATAAAAAGTTTTACTTAAGAAAAAAAGTGTCAGGTGGGCTGTGTCAGTGGAATTATGCTGACCATACACTGGGCAATTCAACTTCTACATTGTGACAACTGCCCAGGCAATCACTTTGCAATTAACTTGCGATTGCAGTACGGTTAATAGGAACATTTAATCATTCAAATATCGATGAAGTGTATGGCCAGTGTTAGAGTTAGCATGAAGCAGAGTTTGAGTTAAAGGGTCCCTTACACGTACCGATCCGGTCATATGATATCTGGATATTCTGAGCATCTCACACTGTTGGTTTCCATTTAATTTAACTTTCCCTTTCTTACATTCCTCTTGTTATTTCAATGGAGGATCTTCACACTGTGAAAAGTCTACACTACTGAATCAAGATCTTATTAATCATTTTGTGACTTTCTCTACCATCTTGTCCTGTAACATTTTGAATAAGATGCAATAAAACGATTCTGACACATTTCATTTTGTCTAAGGATTCACCAGTTCTGAATAGATTTAAATAATTGCCTAAGGACAGGGAATTCGAAATAAGGAGTATAAACTGATTGGCAGGATTCTGAGGGATGGGCGCAGAGAAAGGAATCAACAGATGCATGAGCGTCCGCAGAAAATCATCCAGGGGAGGGCGAAAAGGAATAATAACTACCGTGGGAGTGGGCGTGGCCTTGTGGGGGGGATAGTTTGGAAAATGTAATATAATATTAAAAAATATAAATATAGCATAATATAATAGACAGATAAAGAGATATGAATAGATAGTTAGGCACAGAGAGACAGATAGAGATATAAAAAGATAGACATAAAGAGACAGACAAAGATATTGATAGAGAGAGATACAGGCGGATATCTACAAATAGAGTGCTAGACATATGCATATACAGAGAGAAATATAGACAGATGGAGAGAGAGAGATAGGCAGATAGATCAATAGGTGAATTAATGATATGGGTGCAGCAAACTAAGGCTATTGATACAGGTACAGCAAACTGGGACTATTGATACAGGTACAGCAAACTGGGACTATTGATACAGGTACAGCAAACTGGGACTATTGATACAGGTACATCAAACTGGGACTATTGATACAGTTTCAGCAAACTTGGATTATTGATACAGGTACAGCAATCTGGGATTATTGATATGTTTATAGGCCACTGGGATTTTTGATACAGGTAAGATCATACCTGGGATATTTGATACAGGTACATCATACTGGATTATTGATACAGGTACCTCATATACTGGAATTATTGTACAGGTACATCATACTGGGATATTGATTACAGGTCACTACAGGCGGATTACTAGGTGACAGTACTTGATTATGAGATTTTTTTGATACAGGTACATCATACTGGTATTATGATACAGGTTACATCATACGGGATTATTGATATGAGATTTTTTGATACAGGTACATCATACTGGTATTATTGATTACAGGTACATATATGGTTATTGATATGAGATTTTTTGATACAGGACACATACTGGGTTTGATAACAGGTTACAGCAGTCATACTAGGGATTATTGATATGAGATGTTTTGATACAGGGACATCATCTGGAGATTATTGATACAGGTACAGCAAACTGGGATTATTGATACAGGTACAGCAAACTGGGATTATTGATACAGGTACAGCAAGCTGTAATTGTCGATACAGGTACAGCAAACTGGAACTACTGATACAGGTACAGCAAACTGGGGGTTATTGATACAGGTACAGCAAACTGGGATTGTTGATACAGGTACAGCAAACTGGGGGTTATTGATACAGGTACAGCAAACTGGGGATTATTGATACAGGTACAGCAAACGGGGTTATTGATACAGGTACAGCAAAACTGTGACTATTGATACAGGTACAGCAACACTGGGATTATTGATACGCTACAGCAACGACTATGGACTTATTGATACAGGTACAGCAAACTGGGACTATTGATACAGGTAAAGCAACTGGGACTATTGATACAGGTACAGCAAACTGGACTATTGATACAGTAGCAAACTGGGATTATTGATACAGGTACCCCACTTTGACTATTGTACACAGCAAACTGTGACTATTGATACAGGTAAAGCAAACTGGGATATTGATTACGTACAGCAAACTGGGACTATTGATACAGGTACAGCAAACTGGGACTATTGATACAGGTACAGCAAACTGGGACTATTTATACAGGTACAAGCAAACTAGGACTATTGATACAGGTACAGCAAATGGGCTTATTGATACAGTACAGCAAACTGGGACTATTGATACGGTACACAGCAAACTGGGATTATTGATACAGGTACAGCAAACACGGACTATTGATACAGGTACAGCAAACACGGACTATTGATACAGGTACAGCAAACTGGACTATTGATACAGGTACAGCAAACTGGGACTATTATACAGGTCAGACAAACTGGGCCTATTGATACAGGTACAGCAAACTGGAACTATTGATACAGGTACAGTCACTGGGACTATTGATACAGGTACAGTAAACGGACTATGATAAGGTACAGAAAACTGGGGAGCTTTTGATACAGTTTCCAGCAACTTGGATATTGAACAGGTACAGCAATCTGATTATTGACACAGGTACGCATATTGGGATATGGATACAGTAACACAAACTGGGCATTATTGATACAGGTACAGCAAACTGGGGGTTATTGATACAGGCAAAAGCAAACTGGGGGTTATTGATACATGCATGCAACTGGGGTTATGATACAGGTACAGCAAACGGAGGGTTACTGATACAGGTACAGCAATCTGGGATTATTGACACAGGTACAGCAAACTGGGATTATTGATGCAGGTACAGCAAACTGTGCATTATTGATACAGGTACAGCAAACTGGGGGTTATTGATACAGGCAAAGCAAACTGGGGGTTATTGATACAGGCAATGCAAACTGGGGGTTATTGATACGGTACAGCAAACGGAGGGTTACTGATACAGGTACAGCAATCTGGGATTATTGACACAGGTACAGCAAACTGGGATTATTGATGCAGGTACAGCAAAACTGCATTATTGATCACGGTACAGCAAACTGGGGGTTATTGATACAGGCAAAGCAAACTGGGGGTTATTGATACAGGCAAAGCAAACTGGGGGTTATTGGTACAAGCAAAGCAAACTGGGGGTTATTGATACAGGTACAGCAAACTGTGGGTTATTGATACAGGCAAGCAAACTGGGGTTATTGATACAGGTACAGCAATCTAGGATTATTGACACAGGTACAGCAAATTGGGATTATGATACAGGTACAGCAAACTGTGGGTTATTGATACAGGCAAAGCAAACTGGGGGTTATTGATACAGGTACAGCAAATTGGGATTATTGACACAGGTACAGCAAAATGGGATTATTGATACAGGTACAGCAAACTGCATTATTGATACAGTTACAGCAAACTGGGATTATTGATCACGGCAAAGCAAACTGGGGGTTATTGATACAGGGTAAGCAAACTGAGGGGTATTGATACAAGTACAGCAATCTGGGATTATTGACACAGGTACAGCAAATTGGGATTATTTATACAGGTACAGCAATCTGGGGGTTATTGATACAGGTACAACAAACTGGGATTATTGATACAGCAAAGCAAACTGGGGTTATTGATACAGGCAAGCAACTGGGGATTATTGATACAGGTACAGCAAACTGGGGGTTTTGATACAGGTACAAGCAAACTGGGGATTATTGATACAGTAGCTAGCAAACTGGGGATTATTGATACAGGTACGCAATCTGTGGGATTATTGATACAGTACAGCAACGTGGGGGTTATTGATACAGGTACAAAGCAAACTGGGGTTATTGTTACAGGTACAGCAAACGGATTATTGATACAGGTAAGCAAACGGGATTATTGATACAGGTACAGCAAACTGGGATTATTGATACAGGTACAGCATACTGGGGGGTTATTGATACAGGTACGCAAACGGGGTTATTGATACAGGTATACAGCAAACCTGGGGGTTTATTGATACAGGTACAGCAAACTGGGATTGTTTGTGATACAGGTACAGCAAACGTGGGGTTATTGATACAGGTACAGCAAACTGGGGATATTGATACAGGTACAGCAAACGGGTTATTGATACAGGTACAGCAACTGGGGATTATGATAATAGGTACAGCAAACTGGGGGTTATTGATACAGGTACAGCAAACTGGGATTGTTGATACATGTACAGTAAACTGGGGTTATTGATACAGGTACAGAAAACTGGGTTATTGATACAGTTACAGCAAACTGGGACTATTATACGGTACAGCAACAGGACTATTGATACAGGTACAGCAAACTGGGATTAATGATACATGTAAGCAAACTGGGACTATTGATACAGGTACAGCAACTGGGATTATTGATACAGGTACAGCAAACTGGGACTTTGATACAGGTACAACAACGGACTATTGATACAGGTACAGCAAACTGGGACTATTGATACAGGTACAGCAAACTGGGACTATTGATACAGGTACAGCAAACTGGGACTATTGATACAGGTACAGCAAACTGGAACTATGGATACAGGTACATCAAACTGGGACTATTGATACAGGTACAGAAAACACGACTATTGATAAAGGTACAGAAAACTGGGAGCTTTTGATACAGTTTCACGCAAACTTGGATTATTGATACAGGTACAGCAAACTGGGGGTTATTGATACAGGTACAGCAAACTGGGGATTATTGATACAGGTACAGCAAACTGGGGATATTGATACAGGTACAGCATACTGGGGGTTATTGATACAGGTACAGCATACTGGGGGTTATGATACAGGTACAGCAAACTGGGGTTTTGATCAGGTATAGCAAACTGGGGGTTATGATACAGGTATAGCAACTGGGATTGTTGATACAGGTACACAAACTGGGGTTAGATAAGTACAAACGGGATTATTGATACAGGTACAGCAAACGGGTTATTGATACAGGTAAGCAAACTCGGGATTATTATACAGGTACACACACTGGGGTTATTGATACAGGTACACAGCAAACTGATTGTTTGATACAGGTACAGTAAACTGGGGGTTATTGATACAGTCAGCAAACTGGGGTTATTATACAGTTACAGCAAACTGGGGATTATTGATACAGGTACGCATACTGGGGTTTTATTGATCAAGGTACAGCAAACTGGGGATTATTGATACAGTACAGCAAACGGATTATTGATACAGGTACAGCATACTGGGATTATTAATACAGGTACAGCAAACTGGGGATTATTGATACAGGTACAGCAAACAGGATTATTGATACAGGTACAGCATACTGGGATTATTGATACAGGTACAGCAAACTGGGGATTATTGATACAGGTACAGCAAACGGGATTATTGATACAGGTACAGCATACTGGGGTTTGATAAGGTACAGAAAACTGGGATTGTTGATACAGGCGCAGCATTTTGGGGTTTTTGATTCAGGTACATTATACTAGGATTATTGATATGTGATTTTTTGATACAGGTACATCATACTGGTATTATTGATACAGGTACATCATACTGGGATTATTGATATGAGATTTTTTGATACAGGTACATCATACTGCTATTATTGATACAGTACATCATACTGGTTTTGATATGAGATTTTTGATACAGGTACATCATACTGGATATTGATACAGGTACATCATACTGGGATTATTGATATGAGATTTTTTGATACAGGTACATCATACTGGGATTATTGATACAGGTACATCATACTGGGATTATTGATACAGGTACATCATACTGGGATTATTGATATGAGATTTTTTGATACAGGTACATCATACTGGGATTATTGATACAGGTACATCATACTGGGATTATTGATACAGGTACAGCGTACTGGGATTATTGATATGGGATTTTTTGATACAGGTACATCATCTGGATTATTGATCAGTATCATACTTGATATATACAGGTACATCATACTGGGATTATTGATACAGGTACATCATACTGGGATTATTGATACAGGTACAGCGTACTAGGAGTATTGATATGAGATTTTTTGATACAGGTACATCATACTGGTATTATTGATACAGGTACATCATACTGGGATTATTGATATGAGATTTTTTGATACAGGTACATCATACTGGGATTATTGATACAGGTACATCATACTGGGATTATTGATATGAGATTTTTTGATACAGGTACATCATACTGATTATTGATACAGGTACAGCGTACTAGGATTATGATATGAGTTTTTTGATACAGGTACATCATACTGGTTTTATTGAACAGGTACATCAACTGGGATTATTGATATGAGATTTTTTGATACAGGTACATCATACTGGGATTTTTTGATACGGTACAGCATACTGGGATTATTGATACAGGTACATCATACTGGGATTTTTGATACAGGTACACATACTGGGATTATTGATACAGGTACATCATACTGGGATTATTGATACAGGTACATCATCTGGATGATATGAGATTTTTGATACAGGTACACATACTGGATTATTGATACAGGTACATCATACTGGGATTTATGTACAGGTACATCATACTGGGATTATGTATACAGGTACAGCATACTGGGATTATGATACAGGTACATCATCTGGGATATTGATACAGGTACATCATACTGGGATCATTGATATGAGATTTTGTACAGTCTCATACTGGGATTATTGATACAGGTACATCATACTGGGATTATGATAAGGTACATCATCTGATTATTGAGACAGGTACATCATACTGGGATTATTGATACAGGTACATCATACTGGGATTATTGATACAGGTACATCATACTGGGGATGTGTAACTGTACCAATAATCCAGTATGTTCTGTAACGGTATCAATAATCCCAGTATGCTGTACCTGTATCAATAATCCCAGTATGCTGTACCTGTATCAATAATCCCAGTATGCTGTACCTGTATCAATAATCCCAGTATGCTGTACCTGTATCAAAAATCCCAGTATGATGTACCTGTATCAATAATCCCAGTATGTATGGAACCGTATCAATAATCCCAGTATGATGTACCTGTATAAAAAATCTCATATCAATATCCCAGTATGATGTACCGTATCAATAATCCAGTATGATGTACCGTATCAAAATCCCAGATGCTGTACCTGTATCAATAATCCCAGTATGATGTACCTGTATCAATAATCCCAGTATGATGTACCTGTATCAATAATCCCAGTATGATGTACCTGTATCAAAAAATCTCATATCAATAATCCCAGTATGATGTACCTGTATCAATAATCCCAGTATGATGTACCTGTATCAATAATCCCAGTATGCTGTACCTGTATCAAAAAATCCCAGTATGATGTACCTGTATCAATAATCCCAGTATGCTGTACCTGTATCAAAAACCCAGTATGATGTACCTGTAGTCAAAAAATATCATATCAATAATCCCCAGTATGATGTACCTGTGATCAATATACCAGTATGATGTACCTGTATCAAAAAATCATATAAATAACCTAGTACGCGGTGTACCTGTATCAATAATCCCAGTATGATGTACCTGTATCAAAAAATCTCACATACAATAATCCCAGTATGATGTACCTGTACATAATACCAGTATGATGTACCTGTATCAAAAAATCTCATATCAATAATCCCAGTATGATGTACCTGTATCAAAATACCAGTGATGTACCTGTATCAAAAAATCTCATATCATAATCCTAGGACGCTGTACTGTATCAATAATCCCAGTATGATGTACCTGTATCAATAATACCAGTATGATTGTACCTGTATCAAT